>MU185455.1:64666-112674 GCA_016904865.1 Pissodes strobi | reverse complement strand
GTATGAGCAACAGAGTCGATTCATGGCGTTATGTAATTATGATGACTATAATACTGGCGAAGTTTTAAGGTGTAAGGTGGAAATATTAGTGGCTGTAATAATATTGGCGAAATAAAACGTGTTACTAAAAAATAGTCGTTTACAATATGCTTAGTTTGTTGTACTTTTTTTTTAGCTACATAGCGACATTCGAAACCTTACAATTTTTATTATATTTTCTACATTAAAGAAGATATTAAGAAAAAACAAAAAATACCATTTCAACAAAAACGAGGGGAAAAAATTAGATACTGTGCATATCACCTTTACTCATCTCTGAAGCACTAACCTCATCCACTTTAAAATCTTAAATGGCATTATTCTAGTGACATGCATATCTCTGGAAATTTGCTCAATAATTTTAATTTTGCCTGGAGTTTGTAATATGAGTTATTTGGAGGATTCGTCATTCCAAAATGATCACCCAGGCTGCGGAGCAATTTGCTTAGAAATTTCAGTATTCGAACTTTTAGTTGCTGAAGCTAATCGTAATTCTGGTATTTCTGATATTTTTAGGGTTGTTAGCAGGCTGTGATTCTAGAGAAGAAATATTATTTGTAGGTTCAGGATGATCATCATTAAATGGTTTGTCACCAGAATATCCTGGTAAAAATTCGGAGTCGTATCAGGCACAAGTAAAGTCCTGACATCAGAAGGACCTGCAAGAGTTTGAGGCAGACGTTAGACATCTCATTCAATTGGTCTACCAGGGAGCAACGGAAGAATTTCAAGAGGAACTTGCTGCCCAATGTTTTGTGGATGGTACCAGAGATCCAAAAACTCAGAAAATGCTACGTCTAGCCAAATTTGATAACAGCAGTGAAGCTTTAGGTAGAGCCCTAAAAATCGAAGCCAAAGATCAGGGCCGTATCCATCCATGAAGAAAAGCCAAACAAACAGCTGTGCATTAACTGAGATGGGCAAAATTTTGAAGAAATTAACGGAAGTTCTTCAGGCCACGGGGAGATTCCGGGTGCCAATAGAAGATAGGCCATCTAACCGAAATACATCAAGTCAGTGCTATAAATGTGGCAGGACTGGATATTTCAAAAGATACTGCCGAGTACAACTACGGTCTAGATCTCCATCCAGAGACGCTAGGGCCTTCAAGTCAAATCAGGAAAACTTCAAATAGTCAACATTGCGGGGCGGGTGTTGGCTAATGAAGATAAAGTCCCCAGGATCGTCTCCATAGAAAGCCTAGAAAAAGCCGCCGACAGTCTAACTATTAAAGGAAAGATCAACGGAAGAGCCATAACAATTACTGTTGACACTGGTGCGGCGGTATTTTTGATAAGGTCCAACAGAATAAATAGAGTAGAAGTTTTACACATATCAAACAAGGTAGTTTTACGTACGGTTACCGGTGAGACAGATGAAGTACTTGGGGAAATGGATATTGAACTTCAATTTGGAAGAATTAAATTACACCACACAATGTTAGTAGCCGACATAGAAGACGAATTTATTTTGGGAATCATTGGCCAACATGGATTCTCTTTTGACAGCAAGCTCAATCTTCTGAAGTTTGGCACCGAAAGGTTCGTCCTTCCCAAAACAGACGATGGCACACCGACTCAAGTTGTGGCGGCATGTACTGTCAGAATAAGCGGAAATACCGAGCAGATAATTTTTAGGAAATTGGAGAAGGATTTTGGAGGCTGCATCGGACTTATCCAACACCACGTTTTGCCTTGCAAACACCTCGAAGGCAAAGCACTAGTCAAAACCGACGGCGAAATACCGATAAGGATAGCAAATATTTCAACCAATTCCATCAAAATCAATAAAGGATATGTGATAGCCACTTGCGAGCGGGTGCAGTGGGTGACCAGATGCGAAACTCAGTCAGAAGTAACATCCTCAACATCACCTAAGTAAGTCCTAGAATATTTCCAGAAGTCGTGACATCATCTATCTTCCGAAGAACTGAAGAGAGTTACACAATTTATCAAAGAGCAGAGCACAACCTTTGAAAGGAAAAATGGCAATACTGGAAGAACGAACATCATAAAACATAAAATCGACACTGGAAGTGCTCAGTCCATACGGCAGCATCCTCGGAGGCTACCAGTGATGAAGCAGCAAGAGGTTACCACGTTAGTCAACAAAATGCTTGACGATGGAATTATTGAGGCATCATCAAGCCCATGGTCGTCTCCTGTTGTCTTAGTCACCAAGAAGGATGGGCCTACCAGATTCTGCGTGGACTATAGAAAGATCAATTACGTCACCAAGAAAGATAGCTATCCACTTCCCAGAATTGATGACACGTTGACGACACTAGCAGGTTCTCGTTGGTTCTCAATACTCGATTTAAAGAGCGGCTACTGGCAAGTAGGCATCGACGAACAAGATAAGGAAAAGACTGTCTTTTCTACCGGAAGTGGTTTATATCAGTTTAAAGTTATGCCCTTCGGACTATGCAATGCCTTCGCTACTTTTGAGCGTCTTATGTCCAGGACTTGTTCTACGAGGCCTCACTTGGAAGACATGCCTGATCTATCTTGATGATAAAATGGTAATAAGTAAAACTTTCGAAGAGCACCTACAAAACCTGCATGAAGTTTTTACTAGAATCAAGAAAGCTCAGCTCTTACTGAATATAAAGAAATGTTTTCTTTTCCAACAAAAAGTTGGAAAATTTCTCGGGCATGTCGTGTCATCAGAGGGAATCCAAACTGACCAACAGAAGATTACAGCAAGGACTGGCCTCGTCCTCGCGACAAATATGAACTGCGGAGCTTCCTTGGACTATGTACTCATTATAGGAGATTTGTTGAAGGATTTGCAAATATAGCTGCACCGCTACATAAGCTCACTGAAGAACGGGCAAATTATAACTGGGATCATAACTGTGATTCTGCGTTCCGGAAATTAAAAGCGGCCCTATGTTCTAGTCCAATATCGGGATATCCGGAATAAAATGGTAAATTTGTATTGGACACAGACGCAAGCAACACCGGCATGGGAGCAGTTTTATCGCAAGTACAAGCAGGAGAAGAACGAGTTATCGAATACTACAGTCGAACACTTTCGAAACCTGAACGTAACTACTGTGTAACCCGAAAAGAGCTTTTGACAATAGTACGGTCTGTTGAGCATTTCCATCAATATCTGTATGGACAAGAATTTCTGATAAGGACTGATCATGCAGCACTTAAATGGTTTTTGGATATGAAACAGCCTGAAGGACAGGTAGCCAGATGGCTTGAATAGTTACAACAATATAACTTTAAGGTTAAGCACATGGCAGGGAGATTGCATAATAATGCAGATGCTTTATCCAGAGGGCCATGCGAGGATAATTGTAAGCATTGTCAAAGAATAGATCAACGAGAAGGAATTACTCCCATTAGGCAAATTAAATTTGTGGTTGATCAGCAGTGGACCACAGAGCAACTTAAAAAGGATCAGCTTGAAGATAGTGAGATAGCACTATTGCTAAAACTAAAGCAAAATATCAACCAAGACCAAGCTTGAGAGAGATTTCAACTAAATGATTTGCTTTTAAAACTCTGTGGGCTCAGTGGGACTCCCGGGTGGTGGAAAATGGACTTCTTAAACGAGCCTGGGAAAGCACCGATGGAAAAGTAGTGAAGACACAGTTAGTGGTGCCAAGGAGGAAGATATCGGAAGTTCTGGAAGAAGTTCATAATGGAAAGTCTGGTGCTCATCTCGGAGTGAAGAAAACGATTGACAAGATCCGCGACAGATTTTACTGGGTCAACTATTGCCAGGAGGTGAAATCGTGGTGTCGGCAGTGCTCAACTTGTGCCGCAAGTCAAGGACTCAAAACGAGATCTAGGGGGAAAATGAAACAGTATAATGTGGGCCTACCGTTTGAACGTATCGCCATTGACGTAGCTGGCCCTTTTCCAGAAACGAATAATGGTAACAAGTACATTTTAGTGGCAATTGACTACTTCACTAAATGGCCTGAAGTATTTTCGATCCCCAATCAAGAAGCTTTTGCCATAGCAGAGGTCCTCGTGAATAACCTATTCAGCAGATTTGGTGTTCCGTTAGAGCTGCACTCAGATCAAGGACGCAACTTCGAATCCAAGGTTTTCCAGAAAGTCTGCGATTTACTCAACATCCATAAAACACGGACTATAGCCTTACATCCACAATCAGACGATATGGTTGAGAGGTTTAACAAGACCATTGAAGAACATTTGTCCAAGGTCGTAGATGAAGATCAGAAGGATTGGGACCAACACATACCACTATTTTTGATGGCCTATAGATCAGCAGTCCATGACACGACAGGACTAACACCAGCCGTGGTTTTATTTTGAAGAGAACTCCGTTTACCCTGTGACCTATTATTCGGAACGCCAGACAACCAGGATATGGAAATTCAAGACTACGCGGACTCCCTTAAGGAAAAGTTACTATACATCCATGAGTTAGTCAGAGAAAACACGGAGAAAGCCAGTGACCAAATGAAGACACAATATGATATCAAAGATAAGTCTATGGGATTTCAGATGAACGATAAAGTCTGGTTATATAATCCGCAAAGGAAGAAAGGAAGAACTCCCAAGCTAACGCCAGTATGGGAAGGCCCCTATACAGTCATCAAAAGAGTTAACGACGTAGTGTGTAGAATTCAACGTAGCCCCAGAAGCAAACTGAAATTTGTCCACCTCGACAGGCTCAAAGCATATCACGGACATGAAGCAGCTGATCAGGACAATCAGGTTTAAGAGGGAGGCAATGTCACGGCTAGCAACCATCCGAATGTTTTGTGCTACCCTATAGAACTGACCTTGCCGCGTCTATGCATGAGTCATCGCCGGCTGCGAAGATTCAGGAACGCCGGAATTATCTCGATGCCCTGGTCGAGAATCATATAGAGTGGCCTCGCTTCTTCCCGAGTATTCGTGATAGATTTGAGATTGTATATAAGGAGCAGACGTAAAGCGTGTTGAGTTAGTTAATCATTGAGTGTTGAATTGTAAAGAGCTAATAGTTATAAAGTTATAAGAGTAGTTTGGTGTGTTTAATTGTATACAGTAGTAGAGAATAAAGAGAATATTAGTTTGAGATAGTAAAAGTTGTAATTTTATCAGAACCCACGGGAAAAACCTAACAATATTATAAGGTTAAGTTCAGGTGAACTTGACGAACACTCAGTTCACTGGTTTGAATAATTTTGGTCCAACCACTCTTGCGTCACAGCATGTTAGTGTGGGGGTGCAAGGTGGTGTTGGACGTGTGGAAGATCATCATTCAATTTTAAATTGCCTTGTAAGTAAGTGGATTAGTGTCATTTAAAATTTAAAAGTGGATGACGGTGGGTGAATGTAGTCCCTAAAAAAATCTCATTTTATTCTCCCGTTTTTGTTGAAATGGGACTTTTTTGCTTTTCGATATCTTCTTTAGTGCAGATAAATGCATAAAAGCTTGCAACATATAGTTTATGTTTAGCATTTTCAATTTTTCAAACATCATGGCAGATTAGTAACCGAAATGTTATTATGAAATTCAAAATAATTTTATTCACAGAAATCACATCATTCAATATTTTTATTGTTTTGAGCTTCATTATGGATTGGCAAGAGTTCATGTGTTTATTTTGCATAACGTAATTAAAGCATACCATGGATTGCTACATCGCATGTAGCAATAGTTTAATATAGGATGGATTTTATTAAGCCCGTTAAGCTTGCTATACACACTCAATCAAATCGTAAAGCCTCAGTTTGATGGTCGCTATTGCATCCACATGTCCCAACTTTGAACGATTTTAGTTGAATCCAAGATGGAATCCGATGAAGACGCAGATTTACATCTGAATTTGTTAGAGGAATTATTGGGCCTTGAAGCACGCAATTGGTTAAATTACCGATAATGAATGCCACGAAATATGAGAATTTATTAGTTCTAGTGGCGCCTTTAATAAAAAGGAACGATACAGTTATGACGAGTTATGAAGATTTGAAATGTTCTGCAATATTATTTCCTCAAGCTCTTTCACAGATAAGACCAGACTTCTCGAGCAGTTATATCTGCTTTACAAGATCAACATTTGCTGGTAAGAAATGGATGTTCCTACATCCTACATACCTATAGAAAATCTCTTGATAAACATTTTAAACCCGCCATCGTTAAGGTGTGTAGGGGGCTTTAGAATATTAACTCAAAACACTAGTAGATATGTTGGGAAATAACTGTTATCAATAAAAAAAATGTGTTTGTTGATATTCGAACAGATATATCGAAATAGTTGTTTTTCCACTGTATTAACAGGATACAAAAATGGAAAACGGAAAATTTTTCACTTTTATCGTTCAGAAATTTTTAATTAGTAAAATTATATACAGGGACAGCTCACTAATTAGGCAAATGCTCTTTGGCAAAAATTCATGAAATTCTAAAATTAAAAGTATGTCAAGAATATGTATATTTATAAAATTTTCGGAAAATCTTAATAAAATTAATCTAAAATCAATGGTGCATTAGTTTGGAAAAAAATGGAAATTTACGTGTATTTTTTCGTAATACAATAGCCGTCTCTCCCTGCCTAAACTGACATAATCTGAGTTTCATGTAAACAATAATACTTACTTCTTATAATAACTCCTACAACCGAATTGCTTATAAAATCGACGATCATGCATATATAGTCGAAAATTTTTACAATATAACAAACCGCCTTCACGATATAAGTCAACGAGCATAACCAGCTGAAAAGGGGCCCCAACTTGGCGTTACAATCGGTAACCGCATTTTCGAATACTCTTGTGCACCTCTCGAACGGCGTTCCCAACTCTTTGTTGCAAATGTTGATGATCTTTCCGAGGAATTCGAAGACCGATTTGATTACTCGAACTGGAAAATAAATTTACGTTAATAAATGTTCTAAAAATTGCATTTTAAAACCTACATATTAATAATAATAATAATAATAATAATAATAACCCAAACAGTGGATAACTGGAAGCAAAAATATCTGCACGGGAGACACCCAAATGAGCTCGGTTCTGAAAATGTCGATACACTGGCGCTGAACTATTGGTTGACTCATGGGGATCTTTTCCCTGAAACAGAGGGCTTTATGTGTGCTATCCAGGACCAGGTAATCCCTACCAAAAATTACCTGAAATACATAGTTAAAGATCCAACCATAGAGGATGACAAATGACGCAGATGTCTGTCTGGCTCGCAGACAATTCAACAGATCGCTGCTGGATGCCCGACACTTGCCCACACAGAATACCTCCATCGCCATAACTGTGTGGCTAAGATTATCCATCAAGAGCTGGAACATAAACATAAGCTAATTGATAGCGTCACGCCATACTATCAGTATAACCCTGAGGCAGTGCTGGATAATGAAAACCATTGTCCTTACTGGGACAGGAGCACTATAACTGCGAATCGACCGGACATCGTTTGGATAGACAAGCTTAAACAAACAACTTGGCTGGTTGATATTGCCATTCCTAACACTAACAACTTACAAAACACAATTGCGAGCAAACTTACAAAATATGCAGATCTGGCCCATGAAATAAAACAGGAATGGAGCCAACAGAGTGTTATTATAGTCCTACTGGTACTATCGTCCACGGGGATTGGTCCAAAAATGGTACATGCTCACCTCAAAGCACTTGGGCTTCAACCAAACGTTATATCTACCATGCAGAAATCTGTCATCCTATCTACCTGCAATATAGTCAGGAAGATCCTTAACCTACAATAGAGAGTCATCGTGCTACTCGCCGATGACCCTTGAAACCCGCATTCAAAGCGAGAATCGAGAGATATAATAATAATAATAATAATGGGGATGCCCGTCAGGCTTTATGCCTGAAGGGCACTAGGGAAATAAAATACCTAGGGTGGACAAAATCAGCAAACACCTGGTAGTAGGTATAAAATGCAACTATACGCTATGTCGAATTTTATAAGTGAAGTACCCCAGGCGGGTAGAGTAACTCGCTCACAATCCCGCACTGCCACTCATATGGCATATACCACCAACCCTCCTCCACCGGCTCTTATTGTTTCTACGGCGACGCAAGTCAATGTGCCTGTGACCACAAAAGCCGGGCTGCCTAGGAAGCGCATGAAGTGGACCACTGAGTTGAATGCCTTCATTATGCGCTCCTACTTTAGAGCAACAGATATGGAAACCAATTTTACAACCTGCCGATATGCCATTCACCGTGATTTTGTTGAGAAGTACCCAGAACTGCAGCACATAACAGAGCAACGAATAGATGACCAGAGGAGAACTATTGTGAAGAACAATTTGCTCCCGCCACCGATCTTACAGCAGATCCGAGGAGAGGTCCTGGTTGACCTTCAAAGAGCGAACGACCGACCGGCAGCGCAAGGACCAGAAAACGGTACCCACGGTGAGGACCACAATGGCGAAGAAGAGGACGTGATTGACGTGAATAACACCACCCCCGATCTTGATACCAACACCCAAATTACTGCCGTCAATGAAGTGTCCGTTGAATCACTAGCGGAGTTTGAAGGCACAAACCCAATACGACGACCAAAATTACCGAAACTAAAGACCAATAAAAGAACTAACGATATTATTTCAGGTGTAAATGCTGTATTAGAAAGTCACGTCACCGACTACAATACGCTCGAGCGTCTTCATTCGCTTATCTATTGTGGAGCTGTAGCAGTACTCCGCCTACACAACCAACAAATATACGTACCAAACATCCGTAGCAGTAAAACCAACAAAAATCCCTGGTGACAGAGTAGACTAGAACGTGCCATCGACACTATCTGGAGTGAGCTTGGACGACTTACAGAGTATCGGAGCAGGGCAGAACCCACCAAACGCTTAAAAACCACTTTAGAAAAATATTTGGCGAAATAGGTACTCACACGCAACATCCACAACATCAACAACATTTATGTGAGCACATAGATCTGCTTAAGCAGATATTGAAACAACAATTTTTATAATAATCAAAAAATCTTCTATAGGAAACTAGGAGCTTCACCTGACAACAGTAACCAATCTTTGCCATCCAAACAGGATTTACAGAACTACTGGTCCTCATTGTGGTCAGTACCCAAAGACCACAAGAGAAACGCCGACGGGATAACAGCCGAAGAAGGCCGGTTAAATTTTGCGCCAATGCAACTTGATGCAATAACACTTAATGAACTCAGTGAAGTTGTCCAAAAGACCGACAATTGGAAAGCACCTGGCGTCGACAACATCCAAAACTTCTGGTATAAGAAATTTTGAAGTGTGCACAAAGAATTGGCCAAACAATTCACCCATCTCTAGCACAACCCAGAAGACATCGCAGCGTTCCTAACTCTGGGATCGACACACATGCTCCCAAAGAGCTCACAGGCGGATGACCCTGCTCAGTATAGACCTATTACATGCCTCCCCACTTTATATAAGATACTTACAGCATGTATCACTAACAGAATTTGCAGGCACGCCGAGGAAAATAACATCTTAGCAGAGGAACAGAAAGGTTGCAGAAGAGATCACCAAGGGTGCAAAGAACAACTTGTTGTGGACTCTGTGATCCTTAGACAAGCACAGAAAGACCATCGGAATATACATACTGCTTTTGTGGACTACAGGAAAGCATTTGACAGTGTACCTCACTCCTGGCTTGTCAGGATCCTGCAGGTCTACAAAGTTCACCCAATTATTGTAACCTTCCTTTCAACAATAATGAAAGGGTGGCGAACAAACCTACATCTGCAGAACGGTCAAAACTCTATCAGTACTGACGAAATACCCATCTGTAGGGGAATATACCAAGGGGACTCATTAAGCCCGCTCTAGTTCTGCCTCGCAATGAACCCCCTCTCGACGATTCTCAATGAGACGAAAAACGGCTTTAAAATCAAAGCTAACAGAAACACCAATTACACCATCTCTCATCTTTCCTACATGGATCACATCAAGCTATACGCAGCAAATCAGCGTCAAATCAACCATCTTCTCGACGTAACCCACAGATTCTCCAAAGATATTTGTATGGAGTTTGGGTTGTCTAAATGCAAAACGCTTCACATTGAAAAGGGAATTGTTATAGATGGAGACGTGCAACTACCAAATGGAGAGATCATACAGGCCATGGAACAAGGAGAAACGTACAAATACCTCGGATTTCAACAGGCTAGATTACTCGACCACAAGCAGGCAAAAGGCAGAATCCAGTAGCAATACACCAAAAGAGTGAAATTACTTATGAAGTTTGAGTTAAACGCAGGCAACTTGGTTCGGGCAATCAACACCTACGCCATGCCTGTTCTAACTCACTCTTATGGAATCTTAAGATGGTCAAAAACCGAACTAGGAGGTATCCAGAGGTTGACACGAACAATGATGAGGAAGAACAACAACCACCATCCTAAGGCGTCCACTATTAGAACAACGCTACCCCGAAAGGACGGAGGAAGGGGCCTTATGGACCTTACCACCTTACACTCTCGGCAAGTGACAAAATTGCGTGAATTCTTTTACAGGAAAGCCGAAACACCGGGTCTACATCGAGTTATATCGAAGACCGATAAGGATTACTCATCTCTGAACCTCGCCTCGCCTGAAGCAGATTTCAATGGAGTTTCAGAGACTGAGAAGTTCGAACAATGGTCACAAAAGGCATTGCACGGACGACATCATTACGACCTCAATCAGCCTCATATTGACAAGGAAACATCAAATAAATGGCTTATTAGCGGTACCCTTTTCCCAGAAACTGAAGGCTTTATGATCGCTATCCAAGACCAGGTTATCAGTACTAATAACTACAAGAAGTTCGTCATCAAGGACACCCACACTCGATCCGACAAATGCAGGAAGTGTCAAGAATCATCAAAAACTATTCAACATATAACAGCTGGTTGTATTGTGTTAGCTAATACTGACTATCTGCATCGACACAATCAAGCGTGCAATATCGTTCACCAGAAACTGGACAACAAGTACGGTCTCCTCAACACCTATACACCGTACTATAAGTACCAGCCACAGACGGTTCTCGAAAATGACAATTTTAGACTCTACTACGATAGGTCCATTATCACCGATAAACTGGTGACAAATAACAGGCCTGACATAGTGGTGGTGGATAGAAGAGTCAACTCAGTCCTTCTCGTCGACGTAGCCGTACCGAACACCCACAACGTTCTCAACAAACATCACGAGAAAATGACCAAGTACGCAGATCTCGCCATTGAGATTAAACAGATGTGGCATTGCGAAAAAGTGGAAATAGTCCCATTTATTATATCATAATAACAATAATAATATTAATAATAGTAATAATAATAATAATAATAGGAACGAGAAGGTACCTGGCCAAGATGGAATACAGAACTACTGTCTCAAGAAACTAGAATGTACTCACGAAAAAAGGCTTACGACTCTGTGCCTCATGAGTGGCTACTAAAGATTCTTCAAATATATAAGGCTGATGCGAACATTTTTAACTTTTTAAGGCATGCCATGACATCTTGGCAAACGAAAATATATCTTAATGAAGCCGGGATTACTACCGAAAACATACCAATAAAATAGGTATATTTCAAGGAGACGCCCTCAACCCGCTATGGTTCTGTATTGCGATGAACCCTTTATCCCACCAGATGAATTCTACTTCCTATGGACACAATATCAAAAACAACAACGAGACAGGAGAGAAAGTCAATCATTTGCTCTATATAGATGACCTAAAACGTATAGAAGCTACCAAAAATCAGCTAGAGCAAATGTTGAAGATTGTAGAACAATGCTCCATGGATATTGGAATGCGGTTTGGACTGGAAAAGTGCCGTACAATGAACAACGTACGAGGTAAAGTAGGTCCAGGTCACTTTGAACTTATATGGACGGCCAGAACATCGAGGCAATGAAGGGAGATGAATTTTACAAGTACCTCGGAATGAAACAAACAATGCGCATATCGCAAAAACTCAACTTAACAGCAAAAATCTCTGCAAGGCTATCAACACCTATGCCGTCTCAGTTCTTGGATACTCGTTTGGATTGGTAGCATGGACCGGCACTGACATCGAAAATCTCCAGCGGAAAACAAGAAGCGCAGTGGAGCGAATAACCTTGCCAAGGCATCTAGGTGGAAGAGGTCTAGCGGATCTACGTAAGGAAAAGCACATTCCTAGACTCCTGTGTTGCTGACCACGGCTGCGCCTAGTCCAGCAATTACCACAGTCGTCCAGGAATGTTTTGCTTTTCCTACTAGTTACACAATATACTATTTTATATAATTTTCCTAACCACTTTCAGGTATTAGTTAGAATACGTGATTTCATACTTTGCCGGTATAACATAGATATTCAAGTAATTGGGTTTTACGATATCACTCAGATGCTAAAATAAAGGCAAGCAAACTTCTCATTTAAAAAATCTCGAATCGGAAGAAACTAAATCTTCTTAGAAGCGACCCAAACGAAAATTTGGGGTGCTTAGTTAAATGAAGAAAAATTAAATGCTTTTATGACATTTTATACAAAACACATCTATCACACGTTAAAATCATGGCAAAACATCGATGTAATAAGCTTAAATTAAAAAAAAGAATAATACACTAGTGGGCCACACACCAGAAGTGAAACTTCATCCACTCTTCCGCACAGAACGTCATATTTTAGCTATCAATAATGTCATTTTATAATAAAAGACAATGTCGATGGCGATGCCGATAGCGGTGGCATTCTCTTTCTGTTCAGCTCTACGCCCTCTATGAGATCGCTGCTGCATAAACTTGCATGTAACGACTTTGTAGAGCGCGAGCGGATTCGGTCGATTTCTTTCTAGCACTTGGTAGAATATAGCGCTTAGCATATATCTCTCTCTACTTCCGGTCGCCTCCCCGTACGCCGAACCAACACCTTCTAGACAAGTAGGCCAATATGGCCACTCTAGTAGGGACGGTAAGTAAAAGCTGTAAAGGGTATATTTATAGTTCTTAATATGAAATACGTTTAAAATTGACATTTGAGCATTTCCAGTTAATAATTTATACAAAGCAGGCAATTTATTGTGTTAATGGTAACGGCATTGCCCTGTGTTCCTGAAAATAGACTCTTAACCTTACCGCACTACATTTTACAAATATACTTATAGTTCGTAGTTAGGGACTGATTGCTCTGGTACAAGGTGTGTTTCCACAAATAACTATTACAATTTCATAGCTGATAATACCTAGTAATATCTAAAATAACTGAAATTTTCTTATATTTCCATACTGTCTAATTGAAGTAATTTTTTCATTTCCAGAAGAAAGTGAATTGCGGCAGCGATAGGTAACATTTTCAAATTTCAGTTTCCTTAATAATTTAAAGTTTATTTTTCACGAAATAGAAACAATTGTGTCAAATCAAAAAACTTCTCAAAAGCAAACATTAATTTATTCACATTACATTCTTATTTAAACTGTATTTAAAAAAATATATGTTCCTCACCTTTATAAGCACACAACTGAAGTGACAAAAGGAACTGAGCATTTATTTTTTAAAGCATTTTTTTCTCAACTTTTGCCCCTCATTTCGACCTTTTTTTTTAAATTTTTTCTTCCCTTTTTTTATATTTTTTTTCCAAACCGCGTTTCTCTAATTTTTTATTATTAACTTTTTGTTCTTTATTTGGTTTTATAATATGTATTCTTATTAACTTTCCAAACAATTTTTACTTTTTTTTTATTAATTTTATTTTTCCTGTTTGGTTTTATAATACTTTTATTAACTTTCCGAACAATCTTTTGTTTTTTTTTTATTATTTTTTCTCATTTCGTTTTTTGACACTTTTATTAACTTTCCGCACATTTTTTTACATTTTCCTCAATTTTTTCAAAAATATTTGTTTTTTTTTCATAAAACATTTGGATCCAGTTTTCGTCCAGGATCCTCATTTTACCCCGGCTACATGCCCTGAAAATTTCAACCCTCTAGCTATACTGGAACATGCTTAATTAAAGTGCGCCCCTTTGATAAACGTTTCACTTTGATAAGCATGTTTTCTGACCTAACCCCTTTTTTTGTTGTGATTTTCGTAAATTACATGTAATAAACTATTAAAAATAATTTAGGTACGTATTTTTTGAAGGCAAAAAGAACCAAAAGTAGTTTATATGTGAATTAGAACGTTTTCAATTGTCAGAGCCTGCTCCCTACGCGCGACGCCATCTTAGAATTAGATACGAGGCCTATTTGTTTAGAAGGTGTTGGCTGAACGTATTCGTGTTCGTCGAGCGGAAGTAGAGTCACGCACGATACCCGACTAAGTGCTAGAAAGAGATCGATCGAATCCGCGTGGACTCTGCACCGTTGCTACATCCTGTTCAAGGCAACAACGATATCATAGAGGGCGTAGAGATTAACACAAAGATAATGCTATGGTTGAGCTAAACAGAAACCGAGAATGTTACCGCTAACGCCAACGACCATATTATTCATTAGTGGATAACCACAGTAATATAATTACTCCACTGGCTTATATAAGGAATTGTCTTTTTATTTTCTGATTGGATATACGAGAGCATTCGAAAAATTGAGATTTCTTCACTAAACGAAAATCTATGGTGCTTATTAAAACAAAGAAGAAATTATAATGTTCATAAAATTGTATAGAAGTGATTCGGTTTAAATCAAAGAAAATTTAATAAATTTAAATAATAATTAAATACATTTACAATTATTAAGTAGACTGTCCGGAAATAAGGAAAATCGGATTTTTTTGCACGCATATGATTTCGATCAAAGGAGAATAAATCTTCCTTGAACTAACCGAAACGAAAATCTGCGCTGCTTAATAAACTGAAGAAAAAGTGGCCTTTTATGTCTTAATCCACCAAGACTTCTCGAGTAACCCTGTATATTTGCTTGTGCAGATTGGTTGAAAATAAGGTCAGAGGTTCATATAATTTTCGAGCGTCAAGCCTTAAAATGCTTCTATTTTGATTTTAACTGAATTTGGTGGTTAATCTTATAATGACTCTCTTGTATTAGCTGATACACTTATATTATTGCACAACAGGAAACCCAAGGGGCGGAGTAGCCAAAAAACAAAAACCTTTATATTTTTCTACAGTGTTGTCATAAGTAATAGATTTTTCATATTTTTTTATATAAAAAATATATTCACTTATTTGCTAAAATAAATTATTCATTTTTGTTACTTTCAAGCTTTATGTGAACATTAAAATTTACGTCCGTGTCATTTTTTAATTTGACCTACTTTTTGCACCTTTTATGGGAAAACTCGTAGACTAAACAAGCCCCCTACATTTCATACACTCACTTCGTTGTCTTTGGGAGCAAAACGAACAGAAACTAACCCAAAGTAACCCAAATTAATGTAAAAAACTTAGAGTATAAAATAATGCATTTGGTTAATTTGGGTTAGTTTTTGTTGGTTTTGTGCATGCAGTGAAATATTGTATTTCATTCATAAATCAGTGTATATTTGCATTCATTCTTCTGAATAAAAGAAATATGGAGACACTGGTTGTGCACTATTTTATAAATGAATACATTTTGGTACCTTCTTACAAGATGAAACGAAATTGCCGCAAGCATCTTAAGAATACATTTGGCAACAGTGTGTCTTTTGAAAAATTGACTATTGTGACAAATGACAGCAGCAAATCAGAGTAGAACTCAGCACAAATGACACCCGATATATTGCTATAGTTTTTAATGAAATCGGATAACACGGATAACTATTCTAAATATGGCAAAGCTTAAAAAATTTGAAGATTTTTGTTTTCTGGTCAGTCCGTTCCTACGATTAATTAGATTTTGTTAAAATATACAAAAGGTATTATTAATTATAAATCTATATTCAATTGTTACATTTAAGGGCCTAAGGCGGGATCATAATATGATAAAAAACTATGTGAAGTTCTGACCTTATTTTAGTTCAATCTATCCAACTCTATAGTTGGGCGGGGCATTGAATTTTATTGAATTTATGAATTTTAGGGATTTATTTTTAAATTAAAATAAACATCCTAAATGTTGAAAACAGCTTTTATATTAAAACGGAACCTTTCACCGCTCTGGTCAATTAACGGATCACGGTCCATGGGTTTGGACCGTGTCAAAGGAGAATTACTTCCCAAGTAATTCCACTCTGACACGGTCTAATTCAAAAAACCGCGATTTCTTAACTTTGCGTCTCTACTTCCTCGTATTATTCGTCAAGGAATCGTACATTCCAATTAAAATTTTAATTTAATTATTGCAATCGACAGAATGCACCCGATTTACGTTTATTATATTAATTATTGTCAAGTTATCTGCATAAATTTCGCCAAAAAAAATTCCGACAGCCTTTCGACCGGGAAAGTGCGCGGACAAAACATCCGCCTAATCGAATCGACTTCTTTCCTCATTTTACCTATACATTGCTATTATTATTTTTTCAACGGAGTTCATGTAATTTTAACGGAAAAAAGTTGTGCTAGGAGAACTCCCAATAATTCTTCATAAGGGTGAGTATCCATTTTATAAGCTTTAAAATTTTTTTCCTTGAGTTAACGTCACGCTTTTGCTGCCAGGCCAGGGCTAAACTATACGAGATCTGAAATGTTCATAATGGGACAATCTACTTTGAAATATTATGGCATTTCATCTAGTAATATCTTTCTGGGTAAAACTGGCACAAATGGTATTAAAAAGGTAATATTTAATTATTATTATTTGGACAACGGTTTCTAAGTCCGGGAGGACATTTTAAAACCTTATGGTGGAAGCGCTCTATATCACATTTATAGGTTGGTTTCTTCGCTACGTTAAGATTGAACTGTCGGTACCTAATACGTACTGTGAATATAATAATTAAAACTCAAATTACGATACCTACTGAATATCAAGCAATTACCATATACCTACTGTAAATTTAACAAAAATATTAATATTAACACATAAATACCTAGTGCCATAACCATCCGCTTTATTTTCAACAAAATCTCTTTAATTTTCTTAACAACCTCCTTCACCGTCTTGATCACTTTCTTGATTGCCTCTTTGATCGCCATAAACGGTTTTTTAATTACATCGATTATTTGTTTTACTGCTTGCTTTAGTTGTTCCTAAAAATTAGGACGGAACGTTCGAAGTAAAAGTGCGTTGAATATGAATAAATGAATTTTATTAAAAGCGGTCTATTTAATGTTCTTGACTCAATGGTGAAGGTACATTTCAATGAATATACGTCAAGCATATGTACAAATAAATTTTAGGTATTAATTTGCAAAGAGTATGCATTATTGCATTATCAACTAGTAGTTGCATGTTATAACGAAATTGTATTTAATTATTTTTAATTTAAATTAATTAGGCGTTACTTGTAATCAATTTCTAGCTCAGTCCCCAATTTGTAAGGATAGAGCGAAAATTAATTTATTTAGTTTAATTAAATATGAGATTCTTTGTCACTGAGGGTGTGAGTTCTCTCTTTCACTAACTATATTGTGGGCGCCAGAGCTCCTTGAGACAATGTAAATAAAAAATAAATATTAAGATATCAAGAATCATAAAGATAAGAACATTAAAAATTAATACGCGTCTTAAAGAACTCGATCGATCCTACAATAAAACAAACAAAATACCTATTTTTAAAAACAATATATATTAATTTAACAACTAAATTACAAGATGATGAGGTTTAAAAAAATATTAAAATCTATATAATCAGATGTAAATACAACTTTCCATTGAAATGAAGTTTTGCTTAAAATAAATTAACTAGCAATGTAAATGAGAATCAATGTAAACGATCAAAAATTTAATTATAACAAATAGTTGATCTGAGCAAACGATCTTTCTTCTGAGAAATATTACCTATCTGCATTCAGTTATCTGTAATCATGCGGAAACCTCTTCTGCTTCGCGTTTAAAGATCCTTTACAGGCGTAGTCGACTATATCAAAATCGGCCTCTCCTATTGGTCGATCCATCTCATATTACGATATATCTGCGTGTTGAAATCAATTTCTATCAAAAGCTCTTGTGGTGTAGAGTGACGTCAGCGCGCACGTGCTAGACTCGGCTCAGCCGACGCTCTAGCTGCCCTATGTGAAGCCCCGCCTCGATTTGAGCTTCCCGATTATATTTATTAAGTGTGAATTTAGGAACAGATTCCCTGTAATTCCCAAAGGCCGCTTCCGGGTCTAATATAAATTCCTCAGGGTCCCCAACACGCTATGGGAACTTAAATGTAAGGAGGAAATCAATAACGGAATAGTTCTGACTAAGGACCCGAGATGTCGCCAAGCGCTGCACGATGCCGAACGAACACGATGCGTTGCGCGAACGAACATCAAAACCTTTGACCAGGGAATCCCTTGTCAAAGGACAAAATTAAACCGCCATTTTAAATATTTGAGTTTTTGCGTGGTTTGACGCGAAATTTAATTTTGTTTGTGTATTTGGTGTTTTTAGCGAATTATGGTTTTCAAGTGCTGTGTGCCTAGTTGTAGGAAGTCTAATAAAGATGCTCAGATGCATGTTTTTCCAAAAGATTCATCGGTAAGTAGTGACAAATAAAAGTTATAATTTGGAATTATGTTTTTCAATACCCTCGAAATAGTCCAAATGGGGAGTTCAGAATCTCATCTTCTGTAGTCCGTACCTAATTGGATATCAAATATACCTATGTACGATGTCTATTATCATTTTTCACGGAAATCGAGGCGCCATTCTATAACGACCGGAGGGGGGACACTTTCACAATGAAAAGGGGCTACCGCAGGTAAGCTGTGCTTTTAATCAAAGAAAAATGTTACTATGATAATAACATTTTCTTTGTTTTAATTCAAAATCCTTGAGTACCCAGACTTAAGTATGTTATTTTAACGAACTGAAATTTTGAGAATATAATAGATAGGTAGCCTAATAACTCTAATATGTAGTGGGGCCCTTTTAGAGGTAGTAGGTGTACAAAAGGTATATAAAAACCTTACTCAACCGCGTTAAAGGAGCTGGTTTTTATATACATTTTATGGTTTTTTAAATAAGTCTCCGATATTTCATAGGACGATTCATCATTCTTCGGGTAACATATTTTTTTTTATTTATTTATCCACGAATAAACCACTTAAAAGTTCATACAAGCATACAAGTTTTTTTAAAAATATTGTCCATATTTGGAGGAAAATTGATAGGTCCCTGAGATTTTTTTTGAACATGAAAAATTTAAATTTTGATCTTAGTTTTGCTCTTACTGGTAAGGGGTGCTACATATATACACCGTGTATCTTGAAAACAAAGGCCTTGGGGATCCATGTTTATATGAGTTTACCTTAAAAATACTTACCTGAGGGATCGTCCTGTGTAATATTACACTTTTCCATTTATTAGCTCCCACATAAAGGTACTACTCGTACTTATATACTTAGTATATGGGATCTATTGTGATTTATTTGTGTTTCGGATCATTCTGAATATTTTTGGTTCCGTTCTCATTTTGTCTGTAACGAACACTGACAACTCAAAAATGTTCATGCTATTTTAATGAAATTTGGTGGGTAGGTTCCATTTGGGATCTAGTTGGTCCCATTTTAGAGGGGTTGAACACAACTTATTCCTGGGGGCAGAGAAAAGGGGGAGGGGTAGTTTTTATAAAATTTAATCATTTTGTTAACACTTCGCCTGTGAGGTATTAAACTCAAGTAAATGTCGTTTATATTACAAAAAAATATATAACATTTTTCAGGGGCGTACTTAGGGGGTAAGAGTTAGAATAAATGGGGATAGTTACCCAGCTAAAATATTTTCAAGATGGTGACACCTTCGGTTATACCGGAAGTAGGTGCCCACTTGCTTATTAATTTAAATAGAACATTCTATGGAATTTTTAATTTAGTTTAATTTAATTTTGGTGTTTGTCAAATAACAGGGCAAAGCGGTGTGTTATACTTTGAAAGATTTTTTTAAATTTTTGATTCATAATGCAGATCTATGACCTTTGGATTGAGAGCATCGGAAGAGCTGATTTGAAGAATAAACCTATGGAAAATGTTCGCAAGTCATATCGCGTCTGTGATGCACATTTTTCAAATGCAGATCGCTATGTAGGATCTAGATACAACTCAAGCATTAAACAAGATGCTATCCCGTCATTACTCCTGGAAATAGCAGCAGAAAAAGGTACAATATAAAGAATTAAATATATGTCATGCAGTATAGAATATCAACATTGATACTGAAGGAGAAACTAGTTTCAAAGAGAAAATCTCTTGCAAACCTTCATTTCAGGCTTGAAATTTTGATGTTTATCAATTTTTAATTTTAGTATTTTTGTTAAACACAATGCAATTGGTCAAAATTTATTTCAAAGTAAAAAATCAAGGTTGACATATTAGTATACAGCATGATGCCACATTACTCAACTTCATGAAGTACTTAGTCAAGTATATGAGATATGAAAATAGTTTTATTTATATAATGAACGGCAGGAACATTAATGCATAATACATACAGGATGTATTCAAGCAAACCTATCAAACTTTTCTGTTTTTTTTTTTTCTGTACTGAAATCAACATTGTACTTTTACAACTTCTATTTTTGACAATAAAGAGAATCAAGCTGTATCTGATATTTCAGAAAAAACAGTGGAGGTGCCAGAACAAGTTTCTTCGACTTCAGCTCAACCTGTTACACCCATTAATAGGCCCATTTTTAAAGTGTGTACTATTGCCAAATTGTCAGGTAAGTTATACCTGATTACTTCCATTTTTCAATAGTTTTGTTATACATCCACCTGAAATTATCTCTTAATGCAACTACTCTATCATTTTATACTTAATAAATCTAATATACGCAGAAGACTATTTCGTAATAGAATCATACAAAAGTTCAACTTGCAAATACTCTAAATGTTACTAAACCTACATGTTCTGTTTTTCAACATCTTGTGACATTTTTTTGTTGTTGTTACAGTTTACTAAAATATTTTCATTAAATATTAGATTTTAACCCTTGTTTGTTAACTTACATTTATTAAGTGTTCTTTTTTGCTATACTCAAATGAACATTGTATTTTTACAGCTTCTCTTGTTGACAATAAAGAGGATCAAGCTCTATCTGATATGTCAAAAAAAAGAGTGGATGTGCCAGAATCTGTTCCTTCAACCTCAGCTCAACCTGTTGCACCCATTAAGAGGCCAATTTTTGAAGTGTGTACTCCTGCCAAATTGTCAGGTATGTTATATTTGATTACTTCTTTTTCAATAGTTTTCTTATACAGCCTTCTGAAATTATCACATAAAAGTTTAACTTGAAAATACTCTAAATGTAGCTAAAACAGCATCTTCTGTATTTCAACATCTTGTGACATTTTTTTTTGTTGTTACAGTTTAATAAAATGTTTTCATTAAATATTACATTTTTAACCCTTGTTTGTTAACTTACATTTATAAAGTGTTCTTTTTTGCTGTACTGAAATAAACATTGTATTTTTACAGCTTCTCTTGTTGACAATAAAGATGATCAAGATGATACAACAGAAAAAACAGTGGAGGTGCCAGAACCGGTTCCTTCGACCTCAGCTCAACCTGTTACACCTATTAAGAGGCCAGTTTTTAAAGTGTGTACTCCTGCCAAGTTGTCAAGTAAGTTATATTTGATTACTTCCATTTTTCAATAGTTGAATTATCTCATAATTTGACTACTCTAGAATCTCACTACTTAATAAATTTAATAAACTCACGAAACTATTTTATAATAGAACTAGCTGTACCCGGCATGTGTTGCAATGTCATGTAAAGAAAGGAAGAAAGTTTGTAGTTCATATCTGTTTATGGAAGTGCTTGAAAATGCATGGCAATGCGCGCGCATTCACCATTCCTGATTCTAATACACGTTTTCAAGCATTTTTGCGAAACACAAAAATAAAATAAAAGCTATTGTAATATTTAACTGGTGGTTACACCCCCTTGAAATTAGAGTTTTGAAAAATTCCTTCCTAACCTGTACACCCAACAACAATAATTAATCTGTAAGCCAAAATTCAGCTTTTTACGTCTTAGATAGCGGTTCGGTCCGGAACATTTAATTTTTGTCGTTACGTTTTCATTCAATATTAAATTTTATTATTTAACCCGTGTTTCTTAACTTAAATTTATTAATTTTGCTCTCATCTCATCTACTTTTAGTATAATACAGTCTAAAGTTTAATCTTTTCTTTCAGATCTGAGAAAACGTACAAGTTTGCTGTCGTATGCCAACGTTCATAGAGTCACTGAACTTACTCCTAGGGCTAGAATCTTTTATAGAGTTGCAACTGATTTAAGAAAGGTAGTGAAAAAAATCAACTTCAGTAAGACACATCTGAAGAAAAAAGTTAAAGAAATGGAGGAAATTTCATACACCATAGAAGTCATGAGATCAAAGCTTAATAAGCCAAGTTTCGACTTATTAATGTCCCAGCTGAGATGTCAAGCTATAAAACCAAAGGGGAGACGCTACACTCTTGATGAGAAAATTCTTTTCTTGTCCTTGATGAAACAAAGTCCGAAGGGATATAAACTCTTCAGAAAATTGTTTGCTGCTCCATCAAGGAAAACACTTATGAGTCTTCTAAGAAAAATTCCCTTTGGTGCTGGTGTAAACCAGGCAATATTTGACTCTCTCTCCTGCAAAGTAAAATCTATGAAAGAATCAGATAAGCATTGCACTATTATTTTTGATGAGATGGCTTTGGACACAAGCCTGACTTATAGCAGGAAACAAGACGCTATAATTGGATTTGAAGACAATGGCATAAATCAGCACAGAAGTAATAAAATTGCAGACAAAGCCATGGTTTTCATGGCCTCTGGAATATTTAAGAAATGGAAGCAGCCATTGGCGTTTTACTTGAATGAGGGAGGCATGAAAAGTGACATGCTGGCTGCCAATATTAAGACTGTAGTAAAATCCTGCCAAGATGCTGGCCTGAAAGTCAGAACAATTATTTGTGACCAGGGGGCTGCAAACGTAGCTGCCATCAACAAATTGTATAGGGAGACTCATGAGCATTTTATAAGAACTGGTGAAGAAAATAGACTTTTTGGCATTCTGATCGGCGGGAAAGAAGTGATCCCACTTTATGATCCACCCCACCTCTTGAAAGGTATCAGAAATAATTTCTTCAAATACCCAGCTACGTTTAAATGGAGAAAGCTTGCCTATGAGGTAGCCAAATGGGAGCACATTGTGAAGCTGTACAATCTGGACAAAGAAGAGGATAACGATTACAAATTGTGTAAAAAACTGACATTGGCCCATGTTGAGAATACCAGAAAAATGAAAGTTTGTGTAGCTGCGCAAGTTTTCAGTACAAACGTTGCTTCTGTGATGAAAAGGTTGTCGCAGATGAAGAGTTATTTGCCTAAAGAAGCTGAAGAAACTGCAGAATTTCTGTTATTCATGGATAAAGTTTTTGACAGCGTCAATGGATCCAAAGTCAAAGTGACTAGTGGAAAAGAACTCAGGTGTGCCGTCACAAAGAACTCAGTTCATAGAAAGTTTTGGATGGAGGCAATTGAAGTTTTTAATAGTCTTCATTTTGTTGGGGAAAATGGTAAGAAAATTGTGCCTCCATCTGCACGTAACTGGATCCACAGTCTGAAAGGTATAACGTACCTGTGGGATCAGTTACAACGTGAAGGTGTAAATTTTTTGTCATTGCGGAGGCTTAATCAAGATCCTCTGGAAAACTTTTTTGGTTTAATCCGCAGCCATGGGGCACGGAATAATAATCCTCATGCTGCATCATTTATTAATAGTTTTAAGGCCTTGATAATTAATAATTTTGTGTCAAATTATTCTGACGGTTTCAATTGTGAGAATGATAATTATAGAGGTTTAGATGATTTGAAAAACATGTTGTTGGGTGATGTTGCATGCAATGTTACACGAAATCAACTAAATTTTCCTGAAATTGTTATTCCTGAATTCAATTATTGTAATTTTGGTTCCCTTTTAAATAAGGGCAAATTAGCATACATTGCTGGTTTTGTAGCCAAAAAAGTACTTAAAAAAATTAAGATTTGTAAAGTTTGTAAACAGGACATAGTAGGGCCTAACAGAGAGAAAGCTGAATACTTTGTTATCAATGCCAGAGCTTATTCAGTTAAGGCTCTGTTAGCTCCTACTTCATTTTATAACGAAATTTTTAACAAATATATATTTATTTTAAGCAAAGCATTGCCTCAGATTTGCCATGCTGAGAATATTTCAACGATCCTTAGTTTTGTTTTATCCGATAACAGCAGGGATGATTTTTTCACATGTCACAAGCATGATATAAAGTTATTGATCCATAAATATATGATTCAATTTCATATCTATGTATGGATACAAAATATTAATAAAATCCTAAAAGGAAAATTGAAATTATCTCAAAATTGTGAAGACGTGATAAAAGTTTATGCATACCAAAAATTTGAAAAGCATAAGAAATATTTAGTCAATAAGAGAAAATAATTTTTTTTTTGTGTGTGTGCCACAGGTCACGAAAGGCTAGAAGGCCTATATATACCCGTGAGGATACCATGACCTAATATTTTCAAAGGCAAAAAAGAGTGAAGGTACTGAGGTGCATGTGTTTCCCTGTGATACAATTGTGACAAAAACATAACTTCAACTATAGTAAATTGGTATGCTGTTAGCAGTTAATTTTTCCTGCCTTTATATTTGATTATGTATAAAATGTTATTGCTATTAAATTATTGGAAAATTTCTAACGATTAATCAGTATACTACTACCGATTAACTTTCCTAGCAATAATCTGGTGGTATATAAATTGTTAATATTCTTCGTGAATTGGTAGGTTTGTAATGATTAATCGGTATTCTGCTACCGATTATCTCTCCTAGCAACGTCAATTTGTTTGTTTACAAATTGCTAATATTCTTCAGGAGTTGGTAAAATGGTAGTTAATGCAGTTACGTATTCTGCTATACTGGTTTCCCTTTTTACATGTCAACTTTTTAATTTGTTAGGACTATTCATTTACTGCAAAAACTGAATTGCGACCTTTGTAAACCGGTATATACTGCTACTGATTAATTTACTTTGTGCTCTACTGTTTTATTTTATAAATGGATATCATTTATGCAATACAAAAATCTCTTTTATCATGCCAACTGGGTAATTTATAATTTGTTAGTACGTATTTTATTGTAAATTGGTAGTCATATATTGTTAAACTTTATGATTGTATATGTAACTCCTGGGTGAGACCCTTATTCTGTTTTGAAAAAATGTATAACTATATTTGGAGTCGGTATGAATACATCTATTAACTGAGAACTTTGGCGTTTTATTTTGCAATTACAAAAAGCTGCATTGATATTCAATTTGAATTCGAAGTAAATTTGAAAATTCTCTGCTTATCAAGTTGCAAATCATATCCATGCACATTGAAAATTTGCTGGGGCAAAATTTTTAATGTGATCAGATAGGTATTCAACCATTTGCACCTTGAAAAGCGGAGAATTTTCAATTTTACTTTGATTTCAAATTGTAAAAATAATCTCAGAGCATTTTATTAAAAAACTCCCGGCCCTCATCAGTTATTAGTTTTGACTAAGGCCCCGAGATGGCGGTAGCTATAACGATCTATATTACAATTCACAGTTGCCTATCTATTTTTTTAAAATATATATTCTTTTATCTATGGTCCCCAATATACTCGCTAGAAGTCAGCGGGGGACTTTGGGTTAACGCTCTCTGTTCCTCTGACCTATCTCGATTCAGTTCAAGCACCAAGAGCTCATCCACACTCGGGGGCTTTTGGTGCGCGGTTGCCGTCGACTGAGGGGTTCGGAGTAATTTTTTTTTTAATACAATTATTCACTAAGAACTTAAGATATTTTAATTAATATCTAACACGTATTAATGTCTTTAGTTTTTTGGGACTTCCAGCTCCGCACGCGAGATTTTAAAAACGCGTTGGAAGGCTTAGGTTTTCTACGAAGCCGGATCCGTACGAATTTTAACAAGGATCGCACAAAAATCGTCTTTTGAGGGCGTCGGACGCTATTCGCGAGTTTTTGGCATCGATTACCTTAAGAGGGGTCGTACGGAAGTTGCTCGAGGGGGGTTTCTTGGGGATTTTTGGGGGGTGTTTGCTATGTATTATATGCCAATCCCTGACAACTTGTCAGATGCTGCTCGACAGTTTTCTGACAGAGGTTTTGTGTAATTCAGTGGCGTCAGGGGGGACTTTTTGGGGATTTAATGTGTGATTTGTGTATTTAGACCAAACTACTCCCCGGACACGACTCTCAGTTCAGAGACCGTGCTGGTTTTGTATGATATACGAACTAGTGATAAATAGCCTTTGATTCTTCTTTTGAGATAGCTCCAGTCGCAACAGTATAACTTCGCTATCTCCCGAACGAACTTGGCTAACTTATCACTCTTTGAACGCGCCCGAATTTTTTAGGAGAAGCCTTATTTTCTTTTTTCAGCTCCTATGCCTTTTCGCTTTTTACCCGTAGGCCGAGTAGGTAAAGTATGGGGGAGTCAGGGGGCTCTCCAGTTCTCGAAACCGAACTGGCCGTCGACGCGCTTTACTCTCGCCCATTGTTTAACTACGACTAGTATTGAGGACCAGAGAGGCACATACGTGAATGGGGGGAACCCAAACCAGTAGGCTGACTCAAGGTGCTCGCAACTAACCTTTTTCGCGGGTGTTGCTGTAGGGTGCGCACTACAGTTGAAGGTCTCGGTGAATTGTTGGTACTCGGCCGCTTGACAAGGCTTCTTCAAGTACTTAACTTCTGTCTTCAAAAAATGTTTTCTCCGAAATTTCTTCTAAGTCCTGAAGTTCCAAAAACTCGGAAAAACTCAATAAATTCGGTAGAAGGCTGATTCGGTACCAGTTGAGAGTGCTGGTCCTACAAAGCCTTTTCCTTTGCTTCAGGGCCCTTTTCGCTCGTCCGTGAGCTTTCTACAGCCCTATCTTTTTCGAGATGTCGAAAAATTGGCTAAGTCTCTAGTGGCCAAAAAATGCCGAAAAATTTCATAAATTCCTTAGAGATATAGGGCTAAATGGATGAGTTGCTCGTCCCTTTAGGATTCTTGAAGATCCACGTTGAAGCTGGCCTAAGGTGGTCTCTCACTTCTTTCCTTCTCGGGAGCTGAACGGCAATCATAGATAATACACTAAAAAAAACGGCAACTAAAGTTAATATTAATTCTAGCGACGCGCTTGCCGCTTACGGCTGGAAATTTTCCACCCGATCGAGTCGGTTGCGATATCGACGACGCGACGGTTGGCCAAACGGCTGATTCTAGAATTATGGAGCGTTAACTGCCACATTCCACATTGTGCATTCGTACGCGGCATGCACTTTTATCCAGTGGCGTGCTTAATTAAATGCAATTAAGTAAAGGACGTTTTTACAACAAGAGGTTTAGATCGATGGGTCTCACCCAGAAAACACGGGTTCGAAACCCGTTGCTTTTTTAATTTTTTTTAAAGATTATGTTTCTAAACAGGTTTTTTTCTTGATTTTGGGTATGGTTTGGGTTTGTTTGGGTTAGCACCTGGTTAGTTTCCTTTTCTTGAGACCCCGTAGCGAGCGAAGCGAGCGGAGGGCCATGCGGATCGATCAATAGGAGAGGCCGATTTTGATATAGTCGGCTACGCCTGTAAAGGATCTTAAAATGCTTCTGCTTGTACCTAAGTTCACCCGATATAGGCGTATCCAGGTCTTACAGATAATCCTAGTGGGGTCTGCTACTTGTAATACTGCTTATTAACTAATTATTCAGGGAAGTATCCTGTGGACCTCAGTCGGACTATCATACAGGAGGTATTAACAATGACAATTTGGAAATTTGCTGGTTACAGCAGGTATAAACAGAACTTAAATTACAATTTTAAGTTGAGCAAAAATTATAGATAACTATGGTTAAGCAACTGTTACTCAAGATACCTCCTTTCTTTACTTTAAGATATTCAAACCTAAAGGTCATCATAAAAGATTAAGATTGCTGAAATCGTCAAACACTCGAAAGTGCAATATAAAAATGCTAAATTCACGCTTTAGCCAAATATAATAAGTCAGTGAATTGGAAACAATTATTACAATTATTACTAATGTATTTAAAACATAAAAAGATTATTGAAAAAATATGCGGGATGAATAAAATATTTTTAGATCAGAAACTAATACCACTTACCGTGCCAACGTCTGCACACAAGATGATATGACCTTCCTTTCAAAATTGTACGTTCTACCTATTTTAATTTTCTACGCTTGAATTGGGTAATTTAAAACACGTGACAACCGTTGTAGGAAACCCGGCGTCAAACTAAGGAAACATTCAACATACGCTAAATGTAGCAATCTATTGTAGATTACAGGCATTGAATAACACTCTACGTTCTTCAATTACCTACTAACTATACTAGATAAGCACGTTTCCTAACAGCCACAATCAAGCGATCTGCACCGACACGAATCCATAAATTATAGATACAAATCTGCGTACCTGTTCTCCTTAAAGTTAATTGTGCAAAATATATCCATTTACAGATAGATGTCACTGCCGATCATTATAACGAGCATTGAAAACCATTGATAAATAGGTAGAATTAATGGAGCGGAATTGACTGATATTTGATAACATATATTCCGTTACAATATCTTTTAAATATTATTGCAAGTTACATGTACTGACAGTTAATTGTAACCCTGCAATTTTTGCAAAAGTTTGATAACTCTGAGAAACGCTGCAAGAAACAACTTCTTGCGATTTTCGAAATATTCATCAGATGCTGATTGCCTAGTTTTGGGTTATCAAGGATGCTATACTAACCCAAAAATACAAAGGTAAGTACTAACATTTTATAATTTATTATAAAATGGTACTATCAAAAAAAATTATCGTAGTAAAATTTTCTTTGGTACTATACACAGTTTATACTCAAAAACAATCGTAACAGTTTGCAATATATTCTCCGATAATCAAAGATAAACTGCAAACTTGCAGTATTTTAGTTAAAACATTGACTTAGATCACTAGCAAATAAAGATATAGGGGTCATATGGTACTTACAGTACAAAACTACGGCACCATTTCAGAAGTCGTCAGTTCCACGGTTTAACTTGTAAGGCGTTAAATACTACATTTCATGATGAAAATAGCAGGTTTAATTTAGATATATTTATCGTATGGCTTACATAATATATGGATTTAAATTAAAATAGCCACAAAATACAAAATATCACAGTTATATATTTTCAGAGTGCCAGATCCAGGTTTTTGATCCATTCGACCGTGGAGGGTGTAAGGGATAGAAAGTCGTCTGCGTCTCCTGATGGGTATGCTCTATTTCCACAATGTTGGACAATGTGAGGTATGGTTTGGATGGGAGCCCCGCAGTCACATTCAGGTGAAGGCAGCTTACCCCGATTGTGTAGCGTGTCCGCACATCTGCCATGTTTAGTTCGGATCCTGTTGGCAGTCTTCCATATTTGCCGTGGGAGGTCGCATCCAGTGGGCTCACTCTGCACTGTCACTATAAAAAAATATATCCGGCGCCGGCGGTGTGGACTGTTCCCAGGTATCTCTCCATCCCTGTTCTACATTGAAGCTGCTTGCGCAGAGTTCTAATGCGGTCTTGACTGGTGGTCTTCGGAATTGAAGTCGGCTAGAAGTTGCTTTATCAATGTCCTCATGTATGTCGAGTTGTTGATCAGCCATTATTTTATGGTATTGGCGAGCTAGAACATCTTGTCTTTCGAGCTGTGGCAGAGCAATATGGCTGAGTGTTGGTAGCCAATATGTAGCTACGTAGAGTGTTCGCTGTCATTCTCCAAGTGGCGCCGCAAAGTTTCTGGATAATATTGTTTCTTGACCGGACTTTGGCTGAGGTGTTATGAAGGTGCTGCGTGAAGGTTAGCGTTCGATCCATGGTGACTCCCAGATATTTTGGATTAGGATTGTTTCTGAGCAGCCTGCAATTAAGATATATTGTTTTGTTTGGGTTGAAGGTTAGCCTCCATTTCCGGTAGTATTCCACCAGGCTCTGAAGGTCGTGACTTAGGATTTGTTCTGTGGTTCTTATAGATATTCGCTTGACCGCTAGAGTCATGTCATCGGCATGATATGGTTTCCGGCATGTCCGTGATATAGATGTTAAAGATGGGGCAAGGACCGAGCCCTATGGCAGCCTATTCTGCAAGTGTCTCACTCTACTGATCTGCCCTCCCATAGTCACCTGGAACAGCCTGTCGCATAGCATGTTATTCAGTAGCTGCGTTAGTTTTCTGTTGCCTATGATTCTTAGGAATTTATACAGAAGTCCCTGCCTCCAAAACGGTGTCATAAGCAGCCGTTAGGTCTATGAACACAGCTAATGTTTTAGACCTTCTTGAAATCCCGGTTCTATGAAGGTTGTCAAGCTCAGTACTTGGTCTGTGCAGTTACGTCTCGCACGGAAGCCCGCTTGGTAAGTTGGAATGTGTTCATTCACCTTGTCTTTAATCCTTTTAAGGATCAGTCTTTCCAAGAGTTTATAGCACGCACTTAGGAGTAATATTGGTCGGTAGCATTCTGCGCTGTTTTTTGGTTGCCGGGTTTAAGGATTGTTTTTTACATTCCTTCGGGAGGGTGCCGGTATTAAGTATGTCAGAAAAAAAATCAGGGAGCCATCTTCTAGTGCGTGGACCAGTGATTGTTAGAAATTTATTATGAATTTCATCGAATCCTGGGGCTTTATTGGCTTTGATGTTCATCAGCGCTTATCCAATCTCTTCGAAATCAAAGGCCTCATCCGGACTGTTGTTTCTCAGGTTATTCAGTTCGTGTTTAATCTCAGTCGTATGCGGTCTATCTCTAGGGGCTCTCGACATGATTTGGCGTGACTTCACTATTATTTGGTGTAGGAGGGTTACTAGCGCCTAATTTTCTGAGTAGGCTCCATGCTTTCCTGCTTGAGTGTTTAAAATCAAATTCTTCGGTCGTCTTCATCCACTATTCCCTGTAGGCTACATCGAGAGAGTGTAGCAGTTCATCTGCTATATCAGAGTCTCCGCTTTCGAGGAAGTCTTTGTACATGGACTCACGTGCCTGGGATATATTGGTTTCGGAAGCCTCTAGGGATATGTTTTATCGCTACGCAAATGACAGCACCTACGAACCTTTTCGCAGCAGGTTTAAATGTCAAAACGGCATCCAGCCGTCACTTCCAGAATTTTGGTTTTCTCCATTCTTTCTTTGATTATTGAATATTTGAAGATTTTAAAACTTACGATTTTTTACCCTGGTTTGATCAGTTATAAAATATTGAAAACCATTTTTTAATTATTTGATATTTTCATAGCTATTAGATGCGTTCATTCCCTATAGATTTGTTGAAACTGCACTCTGCGAGGTACCTTGGTTAGTTTTTGGTTGACGATTATTTGAGGATTTGCATCCTATTTGTTTCGCTGGAATTTTGAAAAATCATAATTTGTTACCCTGGCTTGAAAAATTATTAAGTTTAGAAACCTGTTATAACCATTTTAAGTTTTTATTTTCCCTAGACTAGTGGAAACTGCACTTTGCAAAGTATGTTAGATTTTGATTTAGAATTTTTTGAAGATATGCGAACCTTCAGCGAGGTACCGTTTAAACTAAAGATTTTTATTACCCTGGTTTCAGCACCTATATCAAATTGGAATCCTTTAAAAGCGGCACCGTAGAAAGATGCTTTGCAGATTTTTCGTAGAGCATACTATGTCTGCCACACATGGGTTTATTAACTTTTCAGCGATGGTGTGCGCTTCTCCTGCTTGGCCAATGCGGTAACTAACCAAATACGACGCGACGCCTCCGTGGCCTTTTCATTCACAGTCTGAGTCGCATACGTCATAGTATAGTATATTCTTAATAATTGTTCTTTTTTATGTACAAAAAATTCTTCACTCTTGTCTCTGTAGCAGGTACCATCGAACTACTAGGAATGAGTTTGCTGCACAACATACAGAGAGGTGAGCCGTTGGAATCAACAAACCCGAGATTAATGTATGATTCATCATACTTCCGTTTTTCCGCCTTTAGTGCCGTTGGATTTTATACCACTTCCTACCTCTGTCATAAACTAGGAAAGTTAGGTTGCCGAGGATTGTGGTTTAAGATGTCACCAAAGAAAACCCGTTTTTTATGATGCAATTTAGCTGCACAGTCTCTTGGGGAAAATACATATAATGTGTTACCTGCATTGCACTCTTTAACAGGTTGTCATGCGATTAGTCGCGTAGGATCGAAAATGCAAATGGTAAGCGCCGCGTCGCTGGATTTTGCTGAAAATGCACTTCCTGCTTTGGGTAATGGGCTATGACTAGACAGCAAAGTGACGACCTCGAAAAAATTTGCACATACCTTATTTCGAAACATCAAAACAGATGAACTTCGACCCAAATTGTTATGCCAAAACATTGGCTTTGCCTAAAATTTGTCAAGAGTGATGCATTATATTTACACTGTTTAAGAGCGTCAGCACAGGTGCACCTATGGAAATGCTCTTCGGAACCGATTGTTTGCTTCAATTTGGCTATGAGCTACGAGAAGGCATCTTTTATCCAAAGCAAATGACAAAGAAATCTCTACCCAGGACTTTAATAAAGCCGCGTAAATGTCAATCTTTACTGTCGCACAATCTCATGCACTTGCAAAAAAGCAACACTAAACTCTATATGTTTTAGTACAGGAATAATGGGCGGGGCAGCGGGCAGGTCGGAGCAGTGTGGCACAAGCCGCGCTGGGTTGTCCAATTTTCTACAGCCATATTTCGTTGCGTGCAGCGTTGTTCCTGTTTCAAGCCATTCTTGAACCTATAAAATAACAACCTAATTATTATTTTACTAATGCAGAATGCTATACCCTTTTATTTGTAATCAACAAAAACCTACCTGCAATTACACGCGTACGGAATGTTGTCGAGCAGCTGCAGGGGGCAAAGTTTTCAGCTGCAAATCAGCATCTAGCTTTTGCGTGACGACTAACTTGTTGTAGAAGGTGTAGCGAAGGTCATCTAGGGTGGCACATTTTTCTCCTCTGTACAAAGCAAAAAGCATTTTTAGCCTCAGGAGACGATTCTCTTCACATCTTGCCCTGGATAATTTTTAATTTTGATGCTTTGCTTTTCCTTTTATCATCAGATGACACCTTGGGCCCGCGAACGTTATTTCACTTTCTAGTAGTTTACATTAAACTTGTAATATTTCCATTAGTTCTTGTAAATTTTCCAATGCGGGGATTTTTGAGGACTTTATTTCCGCTGATAAGGCACTGTCTTAAGAACCGAAATCAGTCGTCAGATGTTATGAATTAATTCAAGATGGTGGAGGCGCTAATAAATTTAAATATTTGCACACATGTTCTTTTCTAATCATTGAGCTCACTATGCTCGTGCTAGTGATCATATCCATATTGAGAAAATAATGTATGCTCATTATTATTTATAAATGTTATGGTTGCCATACAGGGGGTCCGAAAAAAATGTCCCAAAGGAAGCTTTTCGAACGCAATTTTTTTGGGATTAAAATTATATTGAATTCAAAATTTTGTACTACACTCACTTGGCCGCAGGCTAGAGATTCGCTAAGTATCCCCATATTATTAAGAGTATTTCGTGCCGGTCCTGTAAGTGCTAATACGAAAGCATACGCCATCAATGCCTGTCTTCCTCTCTTCGAAAAAAATTGAGGTAACGTTAACAAAACAACACATCTAAAATACAAAAAAAAATTATTCAGTTTTCATTAGGCACTTTCAGATTTGAATACGGTGAATGAAGCTATTGACGCTTGTCTTGTTAGAGGTCTAGACAAGACTAAAACTGAAATTTGACCTACAAGAATTCCTGTGTTAACAATGAAGTAAAGAATTGCGTTAGTTTAATGATGAGTGGTTAGTAATTGAAATATGAATTGCCAAAAATCGAATTTAGTTTCACGTGTGTCCCGATTTTTACATGAGTTTTGGTAGAGATCTACAGGATGACAAATTACAATCTTAATTACTATAAGCATTCAAATAAAAGTTAAGCACAAAACAGGTTCATTATTTTTTCCCCTTTCATGATCCTCTCGGCTATCTCTTTCTCTGTTCGACCACTTTTATCAATTTTTGTTCCCAGATATGCATATTCAGGGCATACTTCTATGTTCTCATTTTGTCGTAGCTGCAGTTTCTCTCCATGATTTCCGATACAAAGGTATTTTGTTTTTGAACGGTTTACTACTAATCCCCATCATCAATCATACGTTTCTATTAATGTGTTTGTAATGAACTCAAGAACCTCTTTATCATGGGATATAACTACCTGATCGTATGCGAAATGAAGAGTATATAATCGGCACACCCATTCGACCGCATGCTCTTCTCCAGTTTTTTAAAGCTTCGTTGAGATAAATCTCGAACAACGTTGGAGAGAGACAGCATCCCTGTCTGAGACCCTTATTAACTGGAAAACTTTCTGATATTTCCGTTCCTAGTTTGATTCTAGATATCGACTGATCATACAGTTGTTTAATAACCATTACTGCAGGTTGTTTATTCGAGATTTTTCCAGTACATTCCACAATTTTTGGACAGGATCAAAGTCATAAGCCTTGGTCAGGTCCACAAACACAAGATGCAATTCCCTATTCCTCGCGACTTTTTTCTCGTTCAGTTGGACCAGGCTAAAAATGTGATCCAGACTTGATCGACCTGCTAGAAAACTAGCTTATTACGCTATTTCGTCCGGACCGTATTCTTTCTCTACGATATTTCTGAGGATTTTTCCGTATAGTCGACTCATAGTGCTAGTGACCGATATACATCTGTAGTTTGAACATTCATTATTCCTTCTTCCTTTTTATGAATGGGGGTGATCCATGCTTCTTTCCACGCCGAGGGCATTTTCTCTCCATTTATATATTTAGTGAAGAGATCCTTAAGGTGTATAACCAGTTTCTGGATTCCATATTTTATTAGCTCGGCGGGAATTCCTACCGGTCCACTGGCTTTATTGTTTTTTATGTTCTTAATAGCTTTCCATACCATGTCTTCGTCCACACTGATTGGCTGACCCTGAACTTGATATTGTCTTGTCGTGAAGTACGGTATCCGATCTTCTTAAAGTTGTTCGGAGTAGTGTTGTTTCCACGTATTTATCTGAATAGGTTGAATCTTGGCCTTGTTCGATGTATCTGTTCTTAAACTTTTCATTAGTTTCCAGGCTTCAGAAGATTTTGTCCCTCCTAGGTGCCAGTTAATTTCGTTGCACTTTCTCTCCCACGTTTGCCATTTTTATTTTTTATAATCATTTGTTTGTATTTAGTTTGTTTGTCTCTATATACTTATTTATCATCCGTGTTTTTAGAGTTTAGCCATTTATGATAAGCCTGCTGCTCTTTACTTTCCTGATTTTCAAGTTCCTCGTTCCACATTATTTCATTTTTGTATTTATTCGATGGTAGATCTTTTTTTCCCAAAGCCTTTGACGCTGCCGAGTGTAGGGACTCTACAATATGTCTGTAGAGAGTAGGTGTTCCCTTCAGTAGGTATTCGTCATTTAGTTTTTGATTTAGTCGGTTTTGATAGAGTTGTTTGATGCCGGGTTCACTGGTATGATATTTTATTGTTGTTATTCTCTCCTTTGTAGGGTCCTCTGTACCTTGGCTCTTTAGTGTGCTGTTGAACGTAACAATGAATTTTGTTTTTACCATATAGTGATCCGAGCCACATTCAACACCCCTATATACTCTGGTATCTTTTGCTTCCCACTTCGAAGTTTGCTTTATTATTATGTAGTCAATAATTGATTTTAGTCCTCTTGTGTCCTGGTGCCATGTGTATTTGTGAATATTTTTGTGTTGGTAGAATCCGTTAAAAATTTTTAGTTCATTTTGTTCGCAGATCTCGATCAGCCTTTCGCCATTGTTATTAATTCCAACTATCTTACTTTCATATCTACTACCCACTCTGGCATTAAGGTCACTTAGCAGGATACATTTCCGTTGTTCTCCCTGTTTTATGAATGTCATTAAGGATATGCTAGAATTCGTCTTTATCTTGTTATAGGGCATCTTCGTTGGGGCCGTAGACTGCTATGATGGTTGTTCTATGTCCAAAGAGAGTCAGCTTAGCAGTAGCAATTCTTTCAGTTCTTATAGTTTTTTTTGTATATTTCCTATTAATTATAACTGAGACACCTTTGCTTGCTCGACTGCTCTTTGGTACGCTGCTATAAATATGAATGTAGTCGCCCATTATTTCAATTCCGTTACCTTTCTGTTTGGTCTCTGTAAGCACTGCAATGTCTATTTTCATTCGTTGTATTTCTCTTCTTACGTCTTCTACCTTTCCTGTTATTTCTTGTATGTTCCAAATTCAGTTTCCTTTTCCGTTGCCGTGGTCGTTTCCGTGAAAGGACATTCAGATTCCGAGGCATGATGCTGTGCTTTTTAGCATTTTCAGATTTTACGGGTAGTGAGGAGCTAGCCCACTGCCCCAAACTAACCCAACCTGGAGAACCAGGTAATTTTTATTTGAGGTTATCTTCCTCTAGGCTAGTTGTCTTTTAGGACTTTGGAGACCAATCTTCCCTATTTTTGGTTCGTTTGCCGTTGACCACTACTTCACCTGTAACCTTAGGCAGAGGCCCTCACAGGGTGCTATCATCCGGAGCCAGATAAACCCTGGTTTTCTAACGAGGTTGTTACTCCTCCCCCTCATCTCTTTTGCAACCTGGCTTGGGACAGGCTTCGGCGGGTTGGCTTGTGCGCTTGTCGAAAGAACTATATTTAAAATTATGTTTTATCATATGGGGGATGACTATCAAACTTACATTTTTATTGTGGAGAAAATCTCAAGCTGAAAAATGAAGCAGCTTAAATTATTTACGTTTCTTTAGTCGTTTGAAATAAATGGATGTTCTCATCAAGTACGCGGCGTTTCATCGAGGAAAAAAATATCCATTATTTTTTTTTTGATGTAGAAATTTCTTCAATATTTTGCCCCGATGAGCATCACAAACCCGAGCGTGTTGGCGTACTCTTATTCACTACCCAGAAAAAGTGTGATAAACACGCCTAAAGAAGTGTTCACTTCAAAAATATTTCGGATTTCTCGTACTGAATTTGATCGTGTCTCTTGTCATCTAATACCGACCCCTGAGACAAGACCTGCCCGAAGATGAGACTTCTTCTTCTTCTTCTTCTTCTTTGAGTAGCGTGTCCGTTACCGAACGTTGGCTCCCATTCTGGCTATTATAACTTATAACTGCCGCGCGAAATAGGGATGTGGTGGACTTATGTAACCAATCTAGGAGGTTCTTTAGCCAGGATGTTCTTCGTCGGCCTGGCCTTCTTCTTTCTACTATTTTCCCTTGTATTATAAGATGAAAAATTCAGTATCTTTCTGGATGTCGCATCACATGAGCAAAGTATCCCATTTTACGTATCTTAGTCGTTTACATTATTTCTATATCCTTGCCAATGCGCAGCAAGACGTCTTCAATTCGGACCCTGTCGAGTCAGCTAATGCACCCACATTTCGAAGGCTTCGAGCTTCTTTAGTAGTGTGTCTGTCAATGTCCAACCTTCGAATCCATACAGCAGCAGTGGGAATATGTAGCACTTTCCAGCCTAAGCTTCAGTTTGTTGCTAATACTCCGACTACAAAGTACCCTTTTTCATTTTAAAAAACGCATCTCTAGCCTTCTGTATATACTATACGGATTCTAACCTCTTTGCTCATATCCCAGTTGTCGTTTATATTGCATCCGAGATAGGTGATACTGTTGGTCTTTTCAAGTAATATTCCATATGCATAATAGCTGTTTGATGCACAGGAACTTTGTTGACTATCATATATTTAGTCTTTTTGGTGTTGAGCTTTAGTCCATATTCATCACAGACGATGGATACACTGTCGACTTGGATCTGTAGGTTTTCTTGACTACTGGCAAGCAGCACCGTATCATCAGCATATCTTAGGGTATTTGTATTTACGCCATTAACCTTGATTCCACTATCATGTTCTCTAGTGCTTTCCTGAAAATGAACTCTGAATATAAATTAAAAAGGAGTGGCGACATGATGCATCCTTGCCGGATCTCTCTTCGCATCTCTACCTCCTCAGAGATGTTCGGACCACCCTGGCATTAGCTCGTTGATGCCAGTAAAGTGTTTTGATGATGCGTAGGTCTTTGTCTTCAATGCTTACTTGCTGGATAATCTCAATAATCTTATCGTGTCGCACTCCATCGAAGGCCTTTTCAAAATCTATGAAACACATATACACTGGGTGGCTAATGTCTCTACATTTCTGCACGAGGACCTGGAGGCTGAACAGTGCGTGGCTCATTAGGCTGACGGTGCGGTATTCACTACAGTTACAAAGGTTGACCTAAGCCAATCTGTTGGCATATTTCCAGTGTCGTATATTTTGTTGATAAGCAAAAGAAGAGATTGTTTGCCGTTCGTTTCCAGGAGTTTAATGATCTCTATAGGTACCTCATCTGAGCCTGCTGCTTTCCTGGTTTTCGCTAGTTTTATAGCCCTTTCTATCTCATTCATAGTTATCGGCTGCCCTGTTGTAATATCTTGGGTTTCGTTTTCAGATCTTTCGTCGTTCTATGTACTCCTTCCACCTCCTCAGCTTATCTTGATCGTTTAGAATGAGTTTATGATCCTTATCTATGAGGTTGTTTGTTCTCGTCGTGTTTTCTTTGTAGTTCCTCTATTTCAGCACATCTGTCTTCATGCCACGCTTCTTTTGCAGCCCGTATTTTCCATCGTATTTCGGTACTAGCTTTCTTTCGGCGTCCTTGTTTTTACATTTTCGTCTCTCATCCATTAGACCCAATATTTCATCCGTCATCCATTGCTGCGTTTTCTGATTGATCTTTTTCATCCCAGAGGTTGTGTTTAGTATAAGCGTTTTGACCTGACTCCAGTGGTCTTCAATGTTGATTTGCTGTTCTTCTTCCTCAAATTTTCCTTCCAGCTCACTTGCTACTGTTTTCTGGATTGCTTGGAGGTGATCAATATCTAATTTGAAGGATTGCTTAGGCTGCTTTACCATTTTCAACTTCAGTTTAAGAACGCCTAGTAGCAGGTTATGCTCGTATGAAATATCAGCGCTCGGGAATGTTTTAAACTGATTTCACTGCGTTATGGTACCGATTATTAATTGTGATATAATCAATTTGGCTGCTTATGATGGAGAGATCCACGTGTACAGGGTGGCTCGAATTCGTGTCTATGTATGGGGAACTCGAAAACCGTAAGAGATACAGTGTCGGTCAAATTAAGGCAAAATTGCGCATTTAGGTGCTTGACAATATGCCGTTTAGAAAGTTTTAAAATTCCGAGTAATTCCGGAGATATTCGGAAAAAACCGAAATTTTGAAAAATCGTTTTATTTTTTTCCTGGGCTTATTTAAAAACGGATTTCAAATTGAATTGCACTTTTGCATTGCCACTTTTTCCGCTCTATCCAATGATGGTATCCAGTTTGAAATCCGACGTTTCGTCTTCAAGGGATCATCTTTAACTTTCTTTTTTTAAATACGAACTTTAATTTTTTTTATCGTTTTTCAGAGGGTATTGGCGTTATTAATATGATTATGTGATTTTATTTATTTTTTTTTATTTATTTTTTTTTATTTTTATTATTATTTTTTAAATTATATATTTTGCTCTGGCGTAATTTTAAACATTTTAAGATAGGTACTTTTGAAATATTTATATTCTATAAAAATATTTTATTTTGTTTTTTGTATTAAGTGGAAAATTGGAGCGTATTAAAAATAAAAAATAGTAAAATTATTTCTTACGAGAATATTAAATTAAATTATATAAAATCACGCCAAAGCAAAATATATAAAATAAAAATAATAAAAAAATAATAAAAATTAAAAAAAAAACACATACTCATATTAATAACGCCAATACCATCTGAAAACGATAAAAAATTAAAGCTCGTATTTAAAAAAAGAAAGTTGATGATGATCCCTTGAAGACGAAACGTCGGATTTCAAACTGGATATCATGACTGGATAGAGCGGAAAAAGTGGCAATGCAAAAGTGTAATTAGATTTGAAATCCGTTTTTAAATAAGCCCAGGAAAAAAATAAAACGATTTTTCAAAATTTCGGTTTTTTCCGGATATCTCCGTAAATACTCGGAATTTTAAAACTTTCTAAACGGCATATTGTTAGGCACCTAAATGCGCAATTTTGCCTTAATTTGACCGACACTGTATCTCTGACGGTTTTCGAGTTCCCCATACATAGACACGAATTCGAGCCACCCTGTACAGTCGTCGTCGTGGTAAATTCAACAAGACGGTCTCCTCTGTTGTTTCTTTCACCGACACCAAAATCTCCGGCATTGTTCGCTTCTCTTCTCTGTCCAATCTTGGCGTTTAAATCTCCCTCATTATGATGGTGATGCCCTTCCCATTCAGTTGATCGGTGACGCTATTTAGCTCTGCATAGAAGTTCTCTAGGATCTCTTCGCTGCTTCCAGTTGTGGGCGCATATACTTGAACGAGATTAATGTTAACCGGTTATGAGTTCAGTTGGATCATTATGAGTATATGATACGTTGCATACAGACTTAATGTATTTGTTGAATTCTTTCGATACGATGAAGCCCACGCCATTCTGCCGAGTATTGGTATATGCATTTCATTTCTCTTATTACATTATCTATTTTTCCAGGTTCGTAGAAACTTCGTACATTCCATGTACCTATCTTCAAGAGAGATTTCGCATCAAGTTTTACATTGGTTGGTCTTAATTTGTTCCTCTCGGTATTTGTTGGTTCGAGACGAGACACAAAGTTTTAATTCATCTCGCCCCACTGTACAAAACCTTGACAAATTTTAAGCGTTTTAGGAAGGAAAGTGATACAAAATTTAATATAGGCATTGCATTCTCGGCGATCTCAGCAAATTTTTAGTAAGCATCCATGTGATATCATTGTTTACGTTTTAGTACTATTTTTGTGTGTGTGAGTTTGATAATGCAATTTTACTGGAATTTTAAAAAGTAGGTACGATCACTTTTCTATTTAAAAAATATATATATATATATATTTATTGTTTTAAAGTTTTTCTTTTTTATTTATTTTGAAACGCATTTGTCTGTTTTTGTTTATACTTTTTTCTGTGACTCTTAGGCTTATCTATTTATCATCAACAAGAAAAAAGCAAGCAGAAACATTCAGACAAATAGGCAAAAGTTTAGAGAAATGAATAAAGCGAGTCTCAAGGACTAATAATTAGTTAAGAAAATGTCTATGAGGCAATAGTAACATCAGTATCAGATTTATTAGATGAGCCTAAATAGGTCTACCTATGCAACAAATTTATTATAAGATATATGGCATTTAAACTTATAATTAAAACATTTTGTAGCAATAATCTTTTGTCTGGACATAATTAATCTAGAAACAATCCATATGTGGAATTTAGAAGTTTTCGTAAAAATATTTGACGTCAAAATAGTCGAGCTGATGAGTGCTGATTATTCGATGGTACGTTCTTATATTATTTGTTTTTTGTAAAAATATATATATTTTTTTTTTTAATAAGAACGTCAATTCGCAATTTTAGTTTTGGCTAGTCTGGTTAAGTTTAAAGTTATTTTTAAGTAACTTAGAGTGATTAAAAATATAAGCTACAAATGCAAATGTCAGAATTTCGAAATCTTTTAGGTGGGTATTGTTATGTAAGCTATCTGATTATTAGTTACTACTTGTACGTTGTACGTTAAATATTTTCGTAAAAAAAAATTTGAAGTGCGCCAATGGTTTCATTATTTCCCTCAATTTTAATGGGTCATTTTTGTAAAAAGTTAAAAAGTAAACGGATTATTGGATAGTTAAGCAGAGCTTCTGGAATAATTATTTACTTATTTGTTTACTGTTTTGACGTCAAATATTGTTATATGAAAACTGATGAAAAATGCTAATTAAAAAAAAATGAAATCATTTATTTGTGATAATTCATTGAACATCTCTTGAAACTACCCTGTACAGAAATATCAAAGTTTTATTACACTCTACGACTCGGATATACCTCATCTATCCGAGTCATAGAATGTAATAAAACTTTGATATTCCTGAGTGTATTTCATCTAATTACAAAAAGGTAAATTATGAGGCTACGCCGCTGGTTTTTAACAAATTTGTCCTATTGGGTTGGCTCCTGGATAGCACATTTGTACATTTCATTTTTTAAAATCGTATTTACAGTTAATTTTTACGTGAGAGGAGAGCCCTTTGGGCACGTCACTGGACCGCGTTTGCCAGTTTTTAAGACATAAATATAAATGTGATCTGTATCAAGTATCTTATTTTTTTTTCTATAAATTAAATACCTTGGTAATATGTTATATTCCCGAATGTTTTTCCATAGTCTAATTTCACTTAAAAAAAAATTACTTATCGTTGCCCTAAACTATTTCCTTGAATATCGCTCATAGAATAAATGCTCGACAGTTAATTAAGAAATATAATTAAGGAGACGCCTTTGTGTTATGTGGTCCTTGAATTTACAGAGCCGAAATGCCCGTTAGTAAAATCAATTTTTTACACTTTAGGAAATGTTAAAACTGTGCTGTGTCAATAACAAAAATTTAAATATTTTAAATAAAGCGAACAATTTTCTTTTCGATGCGAAAGATGCAATGGAGACAATAGTTGACCCCTTTAAAAAATGTTAAAACTGTCTTTTCTCAATATCAAAAAATATAATACTGAAAATACAGCAAAAAAATTCTTTCGGATGTCAAAGGTGCAATGAAGACCCTTGATCGTCATTATTTGCAAAATGGTAAAACTGTTCTTTCTCAACATCAAAAATAAAATACAGTAAATACAACGAATACATTATTTTCCGATACCGAAGAAGCAGTGAAGACACTTGATTTCTACTCTTTATCCTTTAAAAAATGTTCAAACTGTCCTTTCTTAATAGGAAAAAATAAAATACTATAAATACTGGCAAGGAGTTCTTTTTCGATGCCAAAGGTGCAGTGAAGACATTTGATCGTCATCCTTTGCACTTTAAAAAAATGCCAAAACTGTCTTTTGTCAATAGGAAAAAATAAAATACTGGAAATACAACGAATAAATTATCTTCTGATGTCAACGGTGCATATATATACCTACCAACATTTTGTAGCTTATGGTTTTGTAAAGATCAAAATGATATTGTTCCTTGAGATCACAATTATACGTTTGATAGTCAGAGTACCCCATGTTCTATTATTTCAGCGATTAACGGACGAGTTCTAAAATTAGAAACTAAATACCTTAAATTTAAATTAAATAAACCTGACCTGACTGATTTAATGTTCATTTTCGAAAACCTAGAAATCCATGCTTTACTCAAAAGCCACTTCAATCTTCAGAAATAAAATAAATCTGTTCTATCTATTCGGAAGTCCGATTTTGGCCCTATAAACCGCTGCGGATCTGCGACAGCAGGACAGTGGGTCTTATGCTACTTTGCAATAACGCAAGTTTTCAAAAAATAAATGTTACTTACCTAACTTTAGAACTAAAAGCTAATCCGACGGTCAAAATACAACCTAAAAAAGAACATATTACCGTCGCGCTGGGAAGCTGAATGTTCAGCTGGAATATAAAAAATATATACAACAAATAAGTTAAAAATATTCCTCCTATAAAACCGAGAACGCTCTTTAAAACGTAATTTTCGCAACTGCCTTCATGGCCTAGCTTGTAGCACGTCTTATAACCCCAACAACTTTCTTTACATCTGAATATTAACTTGAAAAGTTTCTTGAAGATATCTTTAGATTTTTGCTTCATTGCTTCAAACTTTTCTTCTGCTAAGGCTTTGTGGAGTTTCCTTAAGTTTAACGCGGCGAATGAAAGTCATTTTATGCGAAAAATTGACTTAAGTCGTGTTATAACACCGATACTTAGGGCGCCGTCATTTTGACAACTTTAGGTTAATGTGACGGACAACTCACACGTGAAATAATGGTGTTGAGGCACAATGGAGTAACCAGAAGAGAAAGGAATATAATATATAACAATATAAGGCAGTTTCTTAATTTTTAATCTATACAGGGTGTCCAAAAAAACATATTTAATATACTATCCTAGTGGTTATTAATGATCCGACACATAGAGGAAGTCAAAATAATGTCAGTACTATATTAATTTTGTTTCTATCTGGCGGGTTACAAAGTTAGAAATTAAGTTAAATAATTAATATGAGATACAAGAGAACTAAATACAACTAATAATTTTAAAAATATTTGTCGTGACCGCATCAGTTTGCCAATTAATTTCGAGGAAAAGCAATGAAAACATTTTTCTTGATTTTCTCTATTGCAGACTAGATTTAGATATAAAAGCTTGTTAGCTTTGTTTCCCGAAGAGAAGGAGGAAACCCTATATAAGAGCATGTTGGCGCAACTTGTTGCTCCTTCCAGTTAGCTATTTGGCTTCAGTGATCCACCCGGGTGTGTTGTGCGCCCCTTGTAGTTTTTAGATCAGACGAAGGGTAAGCTTTTATTTGTTAATATTTTCATGTAAATAAAAAAATATTTGTATACTATCTGAAAGCTTCCTTTTGACATTCTTCACCAGCTTTTTAGAATTAAGTTGAAATTTCCCGGATATATTGAGCGCTTAAAAATAATTGTATGTACATTTACTTATTTTAACTTTCCTCTTGAAAAAAATCAAATATTAAGATGCACCTTTTGCATGTTATAGAAAAACTTTATGGCAAAGAAACTATGCTATATCTTCTTTTAATGTTAATCGACGGTTATCTCTGCAGGGTGAGACAGAAAAGCGCTACTTTCTACTAAAAGTTTATACCACCGCCTCTACAACAAAATTTATGTTGAACAAAAATAATTTCTCAGAAAGTGAAAATTTCAAATTTAGCACATTTCTAGGAAACATTTGGGGGCGGGGGGTGGTCAGCCGACCATCAATTGTTTTTTGATATCCGATTTTCTGAAAAGACGGGTAATTTTTTTTGTCAGCGAATATTTTTGAAAAAGGGGTCACTTTGGATCGTTCTAGCGCCGAAAGCGCGAGGATCGAAAAAACTGAGAAGAGAGTTCGATATGGAATTTGAAAGCGAAAAACTCTCTATATGCTTCTCTGTTTCCAAAATGTACGGAAAATTTAAAACCATCGAATTAAATGTCAAATAAAAACGAATATTTTTATTATTTTTTTTTGAGAAAACTATTTTTTTATAATCTACGCCAAAAACCGTTTAAGAGGCCATTTAGGAAAAGATGATGCCTTTTATACAAGGTGAGCTAGTTGAATTTAAACTTTTCGTTATTTCGCGTTTTAACACAAACAAGGGCTATAAGGCAAATTTTATTATGGTAAAAATGCCAGTATTATCTTAGAAAGGATGGTTCTGATCTACAACGATAATTTTTCAAATAAGCAGAGGAAAAGAGATGCCCATAGGCCTAAAAAAATCACTATTTTGCAATGGGGATTATAGATGCATTACTGGCATTATGTATTCAATATTGATATAAAACTAAGGAGTAAATGAACCCAATTGATTTTTCAATACAATACTTAATATATGGAAGGTCTACACTAAATTAATTAATTAAATAAATTAATATTTGGTGAATATTTTAATTTTAATCTTAATTCAATCTTCATCTATCAATGTAAGTTTAATTAGTAATTTTTAATCAGTTCTTTTAATCCATTGCTTACGCATGCTATCCTAGTTTTAGCAAGTTTTTATGCATATTTTTCTCAAATACTTTTTGACATTCCTATAATTAATGTATTATTTTATTTTTTTATTACATTTACTGATACAATTAATCCTTATATTAATAATTTTGAAGACACAAAAATTATTAATAAGTACAAAACAAAAAAATATTCCTTCCTCTGAATATATTAGGCTAAACAAAAACTAAAATAATTAATTATTATATTACTCTTACTACATCAATACTCAATGGAGTATGACTGTATAATCCGTACTGAAACCAGAAATAAGAATATCTAGATTTTCTTCAAATAAAAGAATTTGATATTATATAAAGGGTGTTTCCTAACCTCGGTAAAAAAAGAGACTGGTAAATCTTCACGTAATTGTAAGAGGAAAATGTGGTATACATTTTTTTCGAATGTCACTTCGTTTTCAAAATACAGGGTGTTGATTTTTTTCATTTAATTAATAATTAATGAGAAACAACACTCGAATAATATTGGGTATAGTTGCTTGCGGCGATCCTCTTTGCTCTTTCAGGTTGCGTAGCTCAGATGGTGATGTAAAGAATAATGACTCGCTAACTTCGAAACAAATGTACGTATATTGATGCCCATGTTTAGTATAAATTGACGTATGCACTTATGTTGATAACCATGTTCAAATATAACTTACAAGAGGAGCGTGAAGCGTATGACCATTCGTTGAGGACTGACTGGACTCGACTTATTTGGTTCCCTTGAAGCAATTTGAGGTTCCCTTGAAACTACTTTTAGTTTATGTTAGATTTTATATCGGTATGCTTAATTTAGTTTGACTTTGATTTAAATTCACTTTACTTTTTACTTTTTCATTGACGTAACCTTAGGGAGGTTTGAGCCTGTTACCAGAAAGCGTTTGCGCTTGAGGTACAACTAACTGGATGACCAAGTTGTCGTTTACTCGGTTTGCACGTTCTTTTATACTAAATTTTGTTGAAAGTTTACTGATTGTTTTTAAAACATGTTTAGATAATAAGTATAATATTTTATCTTTCAAGATCAAGTATTAAGTTCAAACTTTTTTCGTGAATAAGATTACTAGTTTACACATGCCCCCCTCCTTCTTGCGTTGGACCCCAATGCAAAACATCTTTTATGGTTAAAAAGTTCAAAAGGAAAAGAATCTCCCTAGTAAATAAAGATTTGTTAGCGACTGCCAAAAACTCAATAATTATAGTAGAGATGATCAAAACTTATATTTGATGAGTACGTCTAAAAGAGGCGAACCTCCTTAAATATTAACGAGTGGTCCTCAATATTCGAATAGTCATATCGTTCCGTACATAAATAAATTTAAGTTACAATTGAGCACTTTAAACTTTATTCTGGCCTATAGCTTAGTTCGGTCCTGGATTCCAGCCAATGGTTCCCCACCTTCATCCTACTAAATTCAGAATCTTTGTCGTGGGTCTCCATTTGGCTGCTGTTTGTATAAACGCTCCATCTGACTGAGGTGTAGGTTGACATTGAATAGTGCTCCATGTACATGTAAAAAATATAAACAAAATATGAGTAATAAATATTGACACGTTCTTCTTATCCTAATGTTATTATTAGACTCGGTTTTTTAATAATATCCAGTATAATAATATAAGTATGCGTTTAAATATGTTTTCTCTTAAATCTTTAATTATTGACTTAAAAAAATATTCTCTGCAAATATTTGTCATTTTATTTTTTATCAGTCGATAATTTTGATTGAAAATTATAATTATCATTTGAATCAAACAGTATACTTCTACTAAATAGTTATATGATTGTTTCATGGGTGCGTTGAACATATGCAAGTATTATGTTATACTTTAGTTGGTCCACTGTGTACGTAAAACCGAAATGGAATATTGTTAAAAAACATACCGGTGCTAAAACAATTGAGAAATATTTTTGATGTCTTGCATTTTTCTTGACCCTGCTTTAGAAAGATTGTTGACTGTTTGTGATTATATAACATCGATTCCACTGAGATTGTTTGGAACAATATTATTAACATCGAATATTTAATAAATATGTGAGTTATTTACAACTTTTGATTGTAATCACTTATATTAACTTTAATGATGATTGTATTTGGATATTAGTATTTTTAATTATTAATATCCTTCCTAGAGTATCGCCATTATCTAAGAAGGGTAATGATTGATTTTGGGTGTAACTTAAGCTGCTTAGTAGGCACCAATTTTTAATGGTTTTGTTTTTCCTTATGCTT
>MU185455.1:23010-43779 GCA_016904865.1 Pissodes strobi | reverse complement strand
TTTCATTAATGTTCGTTATTCATTTTATTAAATAATTTTCTCAATGATATTTCATTTCGGGAATCGAATTGTCATCTGGACGTTACGTTTATTCTCTATTTTAATTTATTTTCTAACATAATGCCACTTTAAGAAAGATGTATTTCTATGCACCAGCCAAATCTTGTCCTGGATATTTCAGTAGTTGACTGTTGGCAATCATATATTCACTATTTGACTGCATAACTTTATTTAGGTCGATTCTCTGTTATCTGACATAACAAACACGCCATTTCAATTTTCCTTTAACTTTTAATAAGAAATCTTCTTCTGCTTTGCACGCTTCGAAGCCCACGCATCGTTACATGAACATTTTCCTAACTTAACTCCATTCACTCTCAGCTTCTTCTATCCTGCGATGAAAGAATTTTAATTTTTTTTTATGCGTTCCTAGTTCACACAATTGCGAAAAGTCCGAGATTAAAACTTCAGAGCAAATAACAATGATGCATTAAGTGCAAAAGTAACTCTTGACTTTCACTTAGGAAAGGAACTGATCGACTACATAGCAGACTACTTGGAAAATATTCGAGAACGCCGAGTATTTCCGGACAAAAAACCGGGATTTATCAGAGGATTGGTTCCCGATGCGGCCCCCGTTAAAGGCGAATCCTGGGAAACGATATTCAAGGACGTCGAACGAGTAATTATGCCAGGCGTGACCCACTGGCAAAGTCCTCACATGCACGCCTATTTCCCCGCGTTGAACAGTTATCCCTCAATGTTAGGAGAGATGTTGAGTAATGCCATTAATTGCATCGGTTTTACTTGGGTAAGTAAATTTTTAGGCATTTTTACATTAGGGCATTATCCTTGCGCGTATAAGATTAGAGTCCAATGTAACTATTTGCATTCGCTTTAATAGATCATATGCTAAAGGATCAACATTTTTCGGAGTAACCCAGATTCATATACGTTTTCTACGACTTATTTGTATACAGTGGAGCTTTCAATAAATTGGTCAAAATATGGAAGAGTCGTAGTAAAACGCTTTTATTATATATTGATGCTTTGGTAAGTCGCGAAATTGCATATCTTTCACTTTTCTAGACAAGGCTTACATTCAACAAAAATTGCTAAAAATGTATTAAATATTATCCTGAGGAAGCGCAAAAGATTTTGTTTCCACCGGTGGTCATGGGTAGCAGAACGCACTAGAGTTATCTACTAACGACAAAGTAACTACTTTTACGACTTAAAATAATTTGATTATGAAATGACGTTGACATGTGCATCTTGAGGCATTATCATATATATTGAGATTTGTGGTTATATATTCATTCCTATAAGCTAGTAAAGCCAAAGCGTTCGGAAGCAGCGCTGGATGATAGTAGATAACTTTAGCGCGTTCTGCAACCATTGCCCTTCGGCGACACCGAAACGTGTTTTTGCTAAATAAACATTTTCAATTTCAGTCAGTCAAGAGTTATTGTATTATTTACATCAATATAACTGCTTACACATAAGAAGAAATACATTTCAAGATACATTTTTAAAGAAATAATTATTTTATTTTTTCCTTTAGTAAACTGTTGAAATGTAAGGATTTGGTTATATTAATACAATCACTATTATTAGATTAGGCTGATCGGGGGATTAGTTCTGGAATCAACTTTATGTGATATTCTTTACCACGGGATTCCTAATCCTATATTTTTGATCTTACCTAACGATATAAATATTTAGTAATGACAAAATGAACTTAAGACATAATTTCCAGGCATCCAGTCCAGTCTGCACAGAATTGGAAATGGTCGTAATGAATTGGTTAGGAAAAATGATTGGTTTACCCGAAGAATTTCTGCATCGAAAAGGCGGAGATGGAGGAGGTGTAATACAAGTAAGCTAAGAAAGGGTATTATTAAATACACATACTGTAGGCATGTAAACTCTAAAGGATTAGCATAACAAATAAGAAAGGTACTTGTACTACTTAATTTTTTACGATCTTTAGACTACTGCAAGTGAATGTACTCTAATAAGCCTTTTGGCGGGAAGGTTCGTGGCGATCAAGATGTACGAAGATCTCTATCCAGACGCCTCGAAACACGAAATAAATGGAAAACTTGTGGCGTATTGTTCGGACCAAGCTCACTCGAGGTACGTCCAAATCATTTTATAAATTAATTCCATCTAGTATTTATTGGTCAATATTTCTATATGAACTAATATGGTGATTTAGATGTCTAAGTAAGGGTTTATTGACAGTTTATGGGTTACCAAGTGAATACCAGTTTCACAGAATAAGGAATCGTTCAGATTTTAAGGAAATCGATACTGAATTACTTCAGCTCATTATAACACATTCGAATGCACCAACTCACGGATGTTTTCTATTTTTAGTGTGGAAAAAGCTGCCCTTATTGGTCTCGTTACGTTAAGGTACATAGAATGTGATGGAAATTTTTCAATGAGAGGCGACAAGCTATTAAAAGCGATAAAGCAAGACCGCGATAAAGGCCTTATACCTTTCTGGGTAAGTTAAGATTAAAATATATTTCCAAATTGTAATAGCTTGTTAATCACAGCAACAATCCTATCCCCCCTAAACGAAGCGACATCCATGTTTATTTTCCAAACCTTTCAGTACACTCTCTTAAATTAGACATTTAGAAAACCTAGCTACTTTCCAGGACATTTGAAAATTATTTCCAACTGGGATTACGTCCTGATATCTAGCTAAAAGTTTCCTCAGAAATAACTAATTGGTCAAATCTTCTTACGATGATTGAGCCTTGCGGGGGTTTAAGTCCCTTGTTTGTAATTAATGCCATCGCTTGATTTGTTTGGATGACTTATTCCTCCTTCTTGTGCCATCCGATAATGAGGCATCTGGGTCTGGATATAAATTGGTTATAATTTTTCTATGTCGCTTTAATAGTTTTCGCGATGCTTTGTTATCATTATTATTATTGTTGTTATTAGTTATCGTATCTTTACGTTTTACACCTGGGGAGTGTTGTAAACTTGACAAAGGGAACATAAGATCACACTTTATCGGAGAAAACATAGTAGTGTAAGCATAGTGGCGTAAGCAAAATGGCGGCAAGATAATGTATGAGATTCAGTTTCCAAGAATGTCCAAGATGCGCTGCACCGTTTCTACTTTTGACGTTATATTTTAATAAATACTATTAAGAATTAAAAGTTAGTAGTGTAATTTCCCAACGTTGTTTCTAACTGAATCTCATATAAGTTTACAAACGTCTCAATTTTAATACTCCTTTATATGGAGAATTTTCTTTTGTTTTTTGAAAGTCGTGATCTCTGGACTCAATTGGTTGGAGAATACCTATATAGATACATATAATATAAATATAGCAGTACAAAAAATATTTTCAAAAATCCTGTAACTACCCGCAACTTAAAAAAAAAATTAATTTGCAACCGTTGCTACTCTGTTGTAATTCGATATGTGCTATAACAGGTTTCAATTTTGTTTCTAAATGCTCAAATCAAAGCGAACAAAATTGGGAATTTTAAAAATTACTGAAGAAAAAGGTGATTCGCAAATAATGATTTAATAATCGTGAATTAAAAAAATGTAGCAAAATGAGGTTAAATATTCATCAATTTTAAAAATTCATGACGAAAAAATATCATTCTTAAATCTTCAAATATTCGTGAATCAGAAACTAATCAAGGGATATCGCAATGTTGTTACGATAGATAATGGCTTTATCTGTGAGCTAGGAAAATATAAAATAGTTACAACAGGTTTTCAATTTATAATGCTACACAAACTAGGGTAAAAAATAGACAGTTTTAGGGATTTCTGTTAAAAAAGGACGATTCGAAGATCCTTATGATTTGCAGATTGCTAAATAATCGTGATCTATCTATTTTATTCAGAAAGTGGGAAAGTTTCGTACCTGTAGATTTTGATGAAAAGATTATTATTAACTAATTTGACGGCATCGACAACTGAGGAAAGCATTAGTTTTTCCTATAGGGTCCAGTATGAAAACACGGAAAAATATTTCTCTGAAGAAAATACAGGTTTCAAATAATCGTGAATCCAAAACTAACCGAAAGTCTTAAAAAAGTTCAGTTTTCACTAACCTATAGAGAATTATCACACTTATAAGTCGCGAGAATGTCACAAGTTCTCAATTTTTTATAGTTGCTCAATCTATGGTAAAAATTATCAATTTTAAAAGTGTATTTCTTCAAAAATGGGATTCGCAGATCCTTAAGTAATCGTCACTTAAAAACTAAGCAAGAGATTCAGCAAAGTGCACTGATTTACTGATTCACTGGTTTTACTTCAATAAGCTTTGAAAATTTAAGACAGTTTTCAAACGTTTACAATTTTTTTATAGCTGCTGAAAGCAGGGTAATAAAAATCTTTAATTTAAAAGGTTCCTCTCTGAAGATCCGCACTCAAAAAATTGTGAATCGAAAACTAACGAATTTACCTTACAAACCGTGGTTTAGACTTGTCTATAGATAATAAAAACTTGAAATGGTTATAACAAGTTTCCAATTTTTAATAATTACTCAAGCCAGGGTAAAAAATTATGATTTTTCAAAATTCCAGCAAATAAAATACGATGCAGATCCTCAAATAATTGTCAACCAAAAACTCTTTTTTGACTTTTTAAAGATTTTCTGATTTCACTTTTAAATTATTCATTTACTTCAAATTATTTTTGCTATTCTGCTTCTTTACTGTATTTTTGCTGTGCTCTGATTTTGTATCAAATTATGATATTGTTTCAAATTATATTGCTTCTATCCATGTTTTTTTTATTTTGTCTCGATATACTGGTTTTGATTTCAAATTATGTCTAATATTATATAAAAGTTTTATTACTTTTTCACTTATTTTAGAATTTATTTAGATATTTTGGTTTTGCCTTTGAATTTTTAAATATCAAATTACTTTTTCATTATTGATTATTAATTTTTTTCGATCATTTGCTTTTGCTTTTAAATTATTCTTGCTATTCTTCTTGTTTAATGATTATTTTTCGTCATATAGGTTTTGTTTTAAAATTATTTTAGTTATTTTTTTTCGTCGTTCTGGTTTTGCTTTCAAATTATTATATAATTTCCAATTTTTGTTTGCTTTTCTCCTTGTTTTTGATTTTTGAAATATGTTCTGGTTTTGCCTTCGAATTTTTATGTTAGTTCAAATTATTTCTCTCCTTTTGTGTTGTTTCTTATTGTTTTTTTTGTGGTGCTCTTATAATGTCAAAATTGTAATGCGTCTCTTTATGTTTTGTTTTTGAAGTTCCGTTTTGGTTTCGAATTATAATATTATTTGCATCTCTTCTTGTTTCTCGATTGCCTTCGGTCATTTTTGTTATTCTTGTTCCTTGTTGAATATTTTGCGGTGATGGTGCTTTGACATTGTTTCAAAATTTTGTTGCATTCCTCTTTCTTTTAGATTAAAAAAAAATTGTCTTGGTTTTACTTTCAAATTGTTTTCATTATTTATTAATTATTTCTGCTATTTTTCTTTCTTATTTATTTTTAATTTTTTTTAGTTTCATAGTCTGTTTTTTCTTTCAAATTGTATATTCTTAAAAAAAATCTTGCTATACCTTTCGCTTACTTATTTTTTAGAGTAAGGGCTCTGATTTTGTTTTGTAATTTTTATACTATTTTAAATTAGTTTTGTCTATATTTGTTTTTCGGTTTTTATTGATATTTTGGTATTGGTTCTGAATTTTTGCATTATTTTTGCTTTTGGTTTTGCATCTCTTCTTGTGTTTCGATGTTTTCATTCTTTTTCGATGATCTGATTTTGTCGACGGTCATTTTTGCTATTCTTGTTCTTTACTGCCTGTTTTGCGGTGCTCTGATATTGCTTTCAAATTATTTTATTATTTCAGATTTGTGTTTCTTATCTCCTTGTTTTTCGATTTTTTTTTAAATCTTTTTCAATGATCTGATTTTGTCGACGGTCTGACATTGCTTTCAAATTATTATATTATTTAAATTTTTTGTTCCTTCAATCTTAATTTTGCTTTTGAATTTCGTACATTATTTCAAATTATCATTCTCGCTATTCTTTTTCTTTATTGATTTTTCGTTTCCTTTTCCTTCGTCTGCTTTCTTCAAACCATTAAATAAAAAAAAATGGTTTTTGCTATTCTTTTCGTTTATTTATTTTTTATAGTACAGTGATTTTTGTTTAAATCATTATATTATTTTAAATTTGAATTGTTTCTCTCCTTGTATCTCGATGTTTTGTTTTGCTTTAAATTTTTCTTTATTTTTCAAGTTAGTTTTGTCTCTCTTTTGCGATTTTTTATTGACTTCTCATTTATTTTCAAATATTGATTTTGCTTTCAACTTATTATATTATTTGAATCTTTCCTTGCGTTTCGATTTTCTCATTCTTTTTCGATGATCTGATTTTGTCGACGGTAATTTTTGCTATTCTTGTTCTTTACTGCCTGTTTTGCGGTGCTCTGATATTGCTTTCAAATTATTTTATTATTTCAGATTTGTGTTGCTTATCTCCTTGTTTTTAGATTTTTTTTTATTCTTTTTCAATGATCTGATTTTGTCGACGGTCATTTTTGCTATTCTTGTTTTTTAATGAATGTTTTGCGGTGGTCTGACATTGCTTTCAAATTATTATATTATTTAAATTTTTTGTTCCTTCAATCTTAATTTTGCTTTCGAATTTCGTACATTATTTCAAATTATTATTCTCGCTATTCTTCTTTATTATTGATTTTTCGTTTCCTTTTCCATGGTCTGGTTTTTTCAAACCATTAAATTAAAAAAAAATTGTTCTTGCTATTCTTTTCGTTTATTTATTTTTTATAATACAGTGATTTTTTTAAAATCATTATATTATTTTAAATTTGAATTGTTTCTCTCCTTGTATCTCGATGTTTTGTTTTGCGTTACAATTTTTTTATTTTTCAAATTAGTTTTGTCTCTCTCTTTGCGATTTTTATTGACTTCTCATTTATTTTCAAATATTGGTTTTGCTTTCAACTCATTATATTATTTGAATCTCTCCTTGCGTTTCGATTTTTTCATTCTTTTTCGATGATCTGATTTTGTCAACGGTCATTTTTGCTATTCTTGTTCTTTACCGCATGTTTTGCGGTGCTTTGAAATTACTTTCAAATTATTATATAATTTCAAATCGTTGTTATTCTCGACTTGTTTTTCGATTTTTGCAATCTTTCGTAATGATCTGATTTTGTCGACGGTCATTTTTGCTATTCTTATTCTTTACTGAATGTTTCGCGTTGCTTTGAAATTGCTTTCAAATTATTATATAATTTCAAATTGTTTTAATTCTCACCTTGTTTTTCGATTTTTTTTCAATCTTTTTTAACGATCTGATTTTGTTGACCGTCATTTTTGCTATTCTTGTTCTTTACTGAAAGTTTTGCGGTGCTTTGAAATTAGCTTTCAAATTATTATATAATTCCAATTTGTTGTTATTCTCGCCTTGTTTTTCGATTTTTTTCAATCTTCTTTATAATAAATAGTCAATTCTATATATTTTTGTCGCAAAAGTTAAAGGAAATTACAAAAATTGAATACATTTTGATATTCAGAAAACTACACATTAACTGTTTTTTACCTTCAGAACCTTCAAAGAAATAGAAAATAAAACTTTTTTGAAAAATAAAAAAAAAAATATTTAATATTTCTGTAGTTCAACTACAAAATTGGCCACAAATTTTCCCTGAAAAAATTACGATTTGCATTCTTTCAAATGTTTGCGAATAAATCGTCAATTCTATATATTTTTGCGGAAAAGTTGAAGGAAATTACAAAAATGTAATACATTTTTATATCTCATTTATCGTTTTTTACTTTCAGAAAGTTCAAAGACATAGGCGCACGAATACAAAGTAAAACTTTTTTGAAAAATAAAAAAATTATTAATATCTACCTCAAAATTCAAAACTGGCAACAAATTTTCCTCCAAAATATTACGATTTGCATTCTTGTTCGGGAATAAGTGATTAACTAAGTGAATTTAGGCAAAATACGGTTTTCACTAATCGATAAAGAAGAAGGAGTTCTATAAACATTGTAATTTATAGTCGATCAAAGCCGCCGTAAAAAATCGCAATTTTTATCAGGTTCCTCTATTTAAACAATTATTAATTTCTATGGAAAGCTCTTGTCAATTTTAAATTCAATGGGTCCATTAACAGAAAGGAAAATAGATTCACTGATTGTAGGGAATTAAGAACATTAGTTTTCTCTATGCAGTCAGGATTTCAAGAATCGCGTAAAAACTTCCCACAGAGATAATGACGATTTGCAGATATTTCGGAAATCGAAAATTATCCAATGGGTCTAGCACCCCAGGTGCTCTATAAACCCCGAAAATTTCAAATAGCTATAATAGATTCCAAATTTCTTACAGTTGTACAAGATCATATATATATTTTTAATTCATTGATGGTAACGTATCTGAATGGGGAGCAGTCAATAGTTGTGATATTCATTAGCTTCGTTCGCGGAAGCGATCCTTGACTAATCCCTGATAAATCTGCAACAAATACCTGATTGCTGACTACGCGCGCGCGGTTGGATACAGATCCGAGATTGACAAGTTTCCGCGAACGCGTTGTGATGACGTTTTGAACCCAGGATAGTTTTGAATTACACGACTAGGTTTTGGCGGTAAACTACCGCAGTAAAATCCAGGGCAAATAAAAGTTTATGAAATAAATCAGTTTTGTGTATTACGGCTTTAGATAAAATAGATTTATAATGAGCAGTGACAGGGGCGGCTCGTCATAAGGGGCCATGGCACTACCGCGCGACTCTTTATATTTCGAATTTAACTGCCAAAGATATTTTTTTATTGAAGTGAAAACTTCTTTAGGCGTGTTTTGCGTTTTTACCTGGGTATTGAATTAAATTGAACCGTCACGTGTCACGCTTGGATATGTATGTACCGCTTTCATAATATTAATTATTTTGTGTGTGTTGAATGAGATTGGGCTGTCAACACAGCTATAGTGTCCAATGAAGTGGATATGAAAAGCAATTAAGTAGGACTACACTGAGTACAGTTCTCGTATATAAATAAACGTAATTTAACACTACTATAACTATACAGTGTGGCCCAAATTGGGTATACATGTATGGGTATCTTGGAAACTATAAGAGATAGAAGATCGGTTAAATGGGGAAAGTTTTAGTTCATTCAATTCCCAATTCAATGCCATTTTGATAACGATTTGATCTTTTTTCGTTTTTGAGATATTTTGAAAAAATCAAAAAGTTGTATTTTCGAAAAAGCGCTGTATTTTTTTTATTTAAAGATATTTTTAAAATCTGTAAAAACATTGTTAGGACAACTTTTTATGCTCGATGCACCCATGTATTCAGTTTTTAGTTCTGACGTTTCGGTTATGAGAAACCAGCATCAACTTCTTTTTTTCTTATGGCGGCCATTTTGTTTTTTAGCACATTTAAAAAGAACTTTTTTTTTCCTTTCTTGTGATGTATAACACTTTATAAAAATATTTTATTTTTATGTCAAAAAACGACAAAGTTAATTTTTAACTGAGTTGGCCATGACGGCGGAGGCCCTTTGCCGTAATAAATGATAGTGTTGCTATGGTGATTCGGCGGCATTTAAGTCATTTTACTGAAAAGTGACATTATTCAGTCAAAACGCTATTTGGTAGTTTTTGTTTAAATTTTCATAAATTTTGATTTCTAAATATCGCCACGCGATATGCCAGTGAAGAAAAATATGACATGTTAGAATGTTATATTAAATGTAATAGAAATACAAATCATGCCACCGTCGACTATTTGGACCTGTATCCTGAGAGGCAACAGCCAAGACTATTCGCGAGGCTTGACCTGAACTTAAAAAATTATGGAAGCTTTGAAGTACCAACGCCAAAGAAATATCAGAAGGGCAATCAAGCTCGTGACGATGACATTAAGGATATTCGGGTTTAGCCTGAATGACTCCTGCAAAATGGGCAACTTATATCAGTGAACCCGTCGTCCAGCGGCTTTTCTGCAACACTAGCGCCATCTGCAGATTGCAGTTTGAACGCCAGATAGCAAGGCTGCCTCGGACATAGCGGCGTTCGCCAAAAAGTCAAGAAAACTGGTAGAAATCGTGAGAGAACTCCAAGTGTAAACAGGTGTTCAGGTTCACCGATTCCACCGCCACATCTTGCAAGAATCATTCAGGCACCCCCGAGACCGGTTTCTACCCTGTTATGCGATATGCGTGGCGATATTTAGAAATCAAAATTTATGAAAATTTAAACAAAAACTACCAAATAGCGTTTTGACTGAATAATGTCACTTTTCAGTAAAATGACTTAAATGCCGCCGAATCACCATAGCAACACTATCATTTATTACGGCAAAGGGCCTCCGCCGTCATGGCCAACTCAGTTAAAAATTAACTTTGTCGTTTTTTGACATAAAAATAAAATATTTTTATAAAGTGTTATACATCACAAGAAAGGGAAAAAAAAGTTCTTTTTAAATGTGCTAAAAAACAAAATGGCCGCCATAAGAAAAAAAGAAGTTGATGCTGGTTTCTCATAACCGAAACGTCAGAACTAAAAACTGAATACATGGGTGCATCGAGCATAAAAAGTTGTCCTAACAATGTTTTTACAGATTTTAAAAATATCTTTAAATAAAAAAAATACAGCGCTTTTTCGAAAATACAACTTTTTGATTTTTTCAAAATATCTCAAAAACGAAAAAAGATCAAATCGTTATCAAAATGGCATTGAATTGGGAATTGAATGGACTAAAACTTTCCCCATTTAACCGATCTTCTATCTCTTATAGTTTTCAAGATACCCATACATGTATACCCAATTTGGGCCACACTGTATAAAAAATGTATAATGTATAATGCACGAAATAGGGGGATATTTTGTGGTATAATGTAGGCACATAGTCATACATGTATGACCCATACACACATAAACATAATCTAAAAGTTGACTTGAACTGCCTCGAACGAACGATAATTTGTCAACAAACGCAATACGCATGTACCTGGCAATTAGTCCACGCATTTATCCGCTGATTGTTCTGATCGATCCCGGACCGGTCCTAGACTTGTCCAAGCGCTTCCGCGAACGACGGATTTTTTGTCAGAGTCCGGTACTTTTTGTACCGCGAACGTTCATATTAAGGTGCGCGGGCGCGCCAGTCATGGATTAGTCATGGATCGCTTCCGCGAACAAAGCTATTATCTTCCAGATTCTTGTCCCAATAACCAAAGTTTACTAAATAAAATATAAGTTCCCGCACCCTCGAAGCACGCAAAACCGGCTAGACCCCTCCCCCTCGTCCCGCTCGAGGGCCAGCTTCTGCCGATGCACACGCATACAAAGTTTTACACGGTATTTGGCGGTACAAAGTACAAGTTTACAGAATATTTAGGTATCTGCGGCGCGCTTGTGATCTAAATGCATCAAAGTTCCGATAGTGAGTGAGGCAATTTATATTTTATTTCGTAAACTTTGCAATAACCTAACCTAATGTGCTCTATATTATAAGTGTTTCGTCATAGGTTTGCGCTACTTTGGGTACAACTGGATCATGCGCTTTCGACAATTTAGAAGAAATCTCCGAGGTCTGCTACAACGAACTCCTTTGGTGCCACGTGGACGCCGCGTATGCCGGATCCGCCTTCATATGTCCGGAATACCGGATATGGTTGAAAGGAATAGACAAGGCGAACTCTATTGCGTTCAACCCTTCCAAATGGTTGATGGTGCATTTCGATTGCACGGCGATGTGGTAAGTTTTTTTTATTATTATGAATTGCAGATAAAATTTTGTATCTAGTAAATTATCTCTTAAATTTGTATGAATAATGCACATTAATTGGTATGACGGAGGAAAAATAAAGCAGGTGACTATAGAAACAATGTTTTATTTTTAACTTTGATTATTGTTTTTATTTATCCAGTTTTGTATTGCGTTTTCTCAATGCTTCCATCAAAAGTTTTGCTAAATTCATGTTTTTTCACTTTTGGTTGTAGCGATTACTTTTCTGAAAGAATTAGATGGTTTATCTAACCTGACATTGATTATTCAATTAAAAAAAAAAAACTATGTTGAGCCCAAAATATGGTGCGGAGTAATTTGAGCTAGTTCCTCCAATAATCTTCGACATTTTTTTATTAATTTCAATACCTGCTGCACTGAAAATTTTGTTCTATTTTTAAGTTGATTAAACCCTTTCAAGAATTTAAAGCAGACTTATGAACTAACCCAAATTAAGAAGAAAATTAGAGTTTTATATGCAAATTTGACCGATGTTGGGACGAATCGAAAGAATGAGCGAATTTTCGAATTGGTGTTGGATCCTTCTGAAGCAAAATCGTAATTCTATAGTATTTCTGTTTCTTCCGCCATGCGATAATCTTGATGAATTTTTTAAGAAAAGACCCAAGAAAGCTACGCTTTTTCTGCACTTGATAAATATTTTATCATATTCTGTTTCCTTTCAGGGTGAAAAATAGCAGTGCCCTCCATGGAGCTTTTAATGTAAATCCTTTATATTTGACTCACGAATATTCAGGTAATATTATAGCATGCATTTATTATACAATTTACTATATAAATTAATTTGATTATTTGACACTAACCTGGGTACATTAGCTTCTGAACATATAATGTTTTAATAATATTATATTTTTTCTATAATCGTGAGGTAATACTATAAACTACACTATTCTCAGCTCGGTAAACAACCAGATAACAAGACAAATTTGATATCAAGGAAACGTATCTTTTGTATGACAAAGTTTAAGAAAATATATAATTTGACAAACTTGTTTCACGCTCTATTTCGTAATTTAAACGCATGCTTATTTATATAAAAAATTAATACTTTCACCGGTTATAGAAAAAACTGGTTTAGTCTGGTACCAGGCAATGGGGGTTAGTACGGCCCTGCCCTGTTGAATATACAAGGGTTAAGTTTACACGTACAAATGGAAGTGTCAAATAACAATACATTTTAGTTCTGACAGCGCTCGAGTTAAGATGTTGCCAAATCACGTCTTTTATCTACGATTCCGCTGAAAGATATAGATCGGCCTTAAAGCCAACTGTACCAAAATTTTCATAACCATACTGTGATGGTTGTTATAATGTTATATTCTGATGAAATCATAATACAATTTTTTTCTTAGGTCTTGCCATTGATTACATGGTAAGTAGCATTTTTTTACTATTTTCCTCAACTGCGAATTAAACAGCTTTTGTTCTCTCTTCAGTACTGCGTTAGAATTTTCTATTGAATGACCTGAATCTGACACTGTATTGCTAAAAAAAAGCTGTTTTAGTTTACCTTATAGGAATCAGTCGATAACAGATTCTTATTTCAGCATTGGCAGATACCTCTGAGTAAACGTTTTCGATCTCTGAAGCTTTGGTTCGTCATCCGGAACTACGGCATCACCGGGCTTCAGGAACACATACGAAAGGGCGTCCATCTAGCCGAAAAATTCGAGTCCTTCGTAAGGAACGATCCGCGATTTGAAATTCCCGCCAAACGATATCTCGGATTAGTCGTTTTCCGATTGGTTGGGGATAACTTTATAACGGAAACGTTGTGTAAAAGGTAAGAATTAATTTGTATTCTGATATATTACAAGCTCTCTCGCTCTTTTTGTTGGTTGCGCTCCCGTAGCGAGCGAAGCGAGTGGACGGCCATCGCTACGGGGGCCCAACCATAGCAATAATTACCCCAAAAACTACTAACGCATGTCAAAGTCAAAGTCAAGGTAAAAAATAGCATTAATGTCATAAAAACAATATATAGTAGTTGACAAAGTCATTAGAAAAATAGAATTTAAAGTCACAAAAAATATAAAGTCTATAAAAGTCTATTAAAATTGAGCTAAAACTAGATTAGGAGCATAAATCGAGTTCACAAAGAAACAAAGAAGAGAAAAAAGAAAGAAAATGAAATGCCAAAGGGCAAATGGAACAGATAAAGACAAATAAGACAAAACTACATTTAATTTAAGGTGAATTTATGTCTCAAAAATAAGGGGCGGCAGGAATCACGAACCTTGGCGGCAGATAAATATCGAATTGTTGCTCTTTTTTGTAACACAAACACTAAATTCAAAAGGTAATCAGAACAAGAGCCCCAAAAACCTAAGTCAGGTTGAAGGTGGGAGCAAAGTATGCAGCTCTGGCAATGGAGAAGTAAATCGAGGAAAGAAGTGGCCACAGTACATGGCTCTGCAGAACTCCAGCATTGATATTCACTTCTTCCGAGCTGGTATTATTTAACATAACCATTTGCGCACGCCCTGACAAATAAGAATGAAACCACTCCAAGGCTGCTAGCCTATATCCATACACCTCCAGCTTCTGGTGATCTACGCAACCAAATGCTTTTGAAAAATCTCAGGAAACCGCTGCGGCAGCCTCAGCGGTGTTCAGTTGGTTGAAAAGCAGTTCTAAAAACTTAAAAATGGCGTCACTCGTACCCAATGACTCACGGAAACCAAACTGCTGAGCACTCAACAACTCAAGCCCACTCAAAAACGAAACTATCCTCACCTTGACCATCCTCTCTACTACCTTATCCAAAGCCGGCAACAGTGCTATTGGCCGAAAGTATGATGGACTGTTGTGGTCCCCTTCCTTGTTTAACAAAGATGGCGCCGAGCGATGATGCCTTGTCGGATCCGGAGCTGAAGAAGTGTAAATATTGTAAAAGTAACGTCAATAAAGCGGATGTGAAGTGTGTAAATTGTGCAATAAGTTATCATCATTCTTGTGCCCTACGAATGACATAGCTGATGATTGTTAGTGGTAGCAAAGCTCTTGTTTTGTGCCCAAAATTAAATAAACAAGCAGCTTCAGCTGCTGAAGAAATAACCAAGAAGAATGCTGACATTACTGAATTAAATTAAAAGATAACCAATTTACAACGTAACAAAGTTGCCATGCAGGAAGAATTCTCTTCGTTGCGCAAGAAATTGGACCTGATGGAGGAAAGCATGTCAAAAACAATCGACGATATCAAGAGTATTATCAACAAAAAAGCCCAAGAAAAAAACTGTTGTCAAGCAAGGTGCTCACAATGGCAACACCGGTAAGGATCATGATGTCATCAATCCCGTATCAACTAAAAAAGTCTCTGGCCTTGATTACCAAAACTGCCCCTGATGAAGAAACAAAAGTTTTGGCAACACCGGCCATGACAAATGACAGAGCTCTGACAGAAGTCCAACAAACATTTGATCTTGAACCTAGCCTCACTTATGAAAGACAGAAAACTCCTAGTAAAATCACTGAAATTCATGTAGAAAACCCTGATAATGATTGGAAAATAGTGGGTAAGGGAGGAAAAGTCGTCTGTCTCCGCCAAAGAAAAGATCAAGCATCAAATTCCGAAATAACACCCCAACCAAAGACCTGCTCATATTAAAGGAATAAATAAGGAAGTGCAAATTATCAAACCAGCTGATAAGATATCATGGATCTTTTTGTCAGGATTAGATCCGGAAGCAAATGAAAAGAATATCCTCTCATTTTTAAAAAGCAAACAAATGGACAGAGGAGTAACATGCGAAAAAACTAAGACTAGAACAGACAAATACAAGGCTGCTTTTAAGGTAATGGTGCCCTATCAATATACAAAGCCGTAGGACCACGGTTCCCAAATTAAATGCCCAGAGCAGAAGCTAAGAATATTCCACCAGAATGTGAGATCTTTAAGGAATAAAACCCAAGAACTAGATGCGTACCTAGGTATTCTGTGCCTAACAGAACACTTGCTTACACCTGATGTGGTAGAAGTGATAAATATTGATGGTTTCATAATAAAGAATGCATTTGCGCAAATTGTAAATAAAGGCGGAAGATCTGCAATCATTACTGAGCCCACCATGCGCATTTCCGAACTAGAATCATTAGTTGGCTTGAGCGTGGAAAATAACATTGAAATTAGTGGTATTTTCATGAGTAACTTTAATATAAACTTAATAATAATTTATAGGCCACCACAAGGGAGCTTTCAACTTTTTTTGAACACCATTGAGGAAATTGTTTCTAGGTTTGAAATAAATAAAAAAGTTGTAATTTTGGGAGATTTCAATATCCACTATGGCACTAATCAAAGGGAGTGTGCATTGCTTTGTGACTGCCTTCGGAGCTATGGCTACAGGCAGCTGGTTGATGGGGTCACGAGGCAGGGTGCATGCCATAATAATGTTTTTATAAACTTTAATCCAGCTTTTCTTTCAGTGACACTGCGAGATGCTTGCATTTCAGATCATATTGACCAGTATGTTAAAGGGGTACAATTGTAATGATCCGGGGGCTCGTGAATAATTCTAATTAATTTATTTAATAAATTAATTCATATTTTTCTGCAATCAAGCAAAAAATAAATTAAGGTCCGTTCTAGTTCGCCGATGAATAAAAATTGCTAAACTAAAATCTGGAACTAAATGGCAGACCATAACATGAAAAATAGAAACACCTTTGTTGATTCAAACTTACCTTGCTCTTTGTACTTCCCATCACTTTCCAGCTGTCGAGGGTGCGTTAATAATGTCCAGTTTTGAAAATGGCCTTCCGTTCACAGATTTGAAATATACTATTTGGATATTATTGTGTATCTAATCTTACATTGTAAAACTGGGGGCACGCCCTAAATTTTCTAATAAATAATGTGAATTTCGATGAACAGTGGTTAAAAAAACACCCTCAATAAAGCGGTGAACTAGGCGCCACTTTCAAAACTAAAAATTATTAACGCAATGTCAGCTGGAAAGTCATAAGTAGTAGAGAACTTGGGGTACTGGACTAAAATACTGCCTTTTTAGCATTCTCGATGGCACCATTGCCATTAGCCGAAGAAGTCGATGGTACTAGGGATTAATTAATTAATAGTGAGGTTATGTCGAGTACAAACGTAATATACAAGCCTCCTGAAGAAATAAAAAAAAAATTACTAACATTGTAAAAAATATGTAACTACATCATATGATTGTGAAAAGTGTGGCTCAAGTTACCACCCAAGCTGTGCTGCTCAAGCAAAAGTGTTAAATTCAAAAAATAAAGTCTATTGTGAAGTGAAAAATAAAAGTGAGGCTAGTGAAAATCAAAACATGGACGAAAAAAAGATCAGATGTCAGATCAGAGATTGTGAAAGACTTGTTGAATGAATGTTTTGGACCCTTCAAGAAGTTAGTGCAGTCTGAGCTGTCGGAAATGAAAAAATCAATGCAATTTATGCCTGATGGGTTTGATGAACAAAAAAGTATAATTGAAAAACTTACCAGCGATATTAAGATCGTGAGAGACCAAAACAAACAGCTAGAGTTAAAAGTAAATGAAATGGAGAATAAATTAAATGAAGGAGAACAGCACGAAAAAGAAAAAAAACATCATCTTATCTGGAATTCCCAAATAGACGGAACAACCAAAACAAATTGTTCAAAAGGTACTGAGTGCAATGAATGTAGAGATAAATGAAAATAACATATCCGATGTTTATCATATATCTAAAAAGGAAAATGCGCTCATACTTATTAAATTCAAAGATAAAGCCTCAAAACACAAAGTACAAAGAAAAGTCAAAGAACTTAAGGGAATTAAAGCTAGTGAATGTGGCCTGGCTGGTGAATACAGGAATATATTCTTTAATGATGACCTAACGAAGAAGAATCAATACCTGTTAAAAAGCAAGAAAGAAGCCTATCAAAGAAGAAATGAAAAAATCACCAGAAAACAACTAAATACCGAACTGTGGCTAACCACATTACATCAAGAGATTAAAAAAAATTAAGCCAATACATTCAAAGTACTTGCAGATAAAATAAAGACAACAAAACAACAATGTATCAAAGAACGTGAAATTAACCCACCACTGGATCACAGCGGAGTATATCAAGATGATAAAGGAACGAGACAAGCTATATGTTAGATGGAAAAAATCCCAAATGATCACACTAAGGAACAATTCAGGTAGACACGGAATGCTGTGAACAACTTAAGGAACAAACTACGGAAGTCTTATGCCGAAAAAAAGTTTATGGAAGCAGAAGGAAATTATAAAAAAATATGGAATACAATAAATGACATTTGTGGAAGGAAAAAACAAAGTAAGCAAAAAAAATTGTAAAACGCGCCTAAAGAAGTTTTCACTTCAAAAACGCAAAACGCGCCTAAAGAAGTTTTAATTTCAAAAATTTTCTGTGTGCTTAAGACCACACAATAAAAGTGAAAACGTCGACAAGCGGGGTCATCGTTTATCACAATTTCGATCCGAGCCTTCGTTGCAGAGATACGGGCGAAAAACGGGTTTTTCCCCTAAATCCCCCCCTTAAATTAGAGCCCCGTTCTCCCGTATGGTCTAAGGTAGCCTCCCCATGGGGCGCACCTACCATAAAAATTTCGACCCGGTACCTCTTCCCGTTCTCCCGGCATTAATTATTTAAGTTTTTCCTTCTCTCCCCTCCCCTGGCCAAACGCGGGGGGTACGGGGTCTCGTTTTCGTCCAGGATCTTCTTTTTTACCCCGGCTACATCTCCTGAAAATTTCGGTTTTCTACCAATACTGGAACATGCCAGTATAAGGAGCGTTACGTTACATATCCGAGCATGACGCGGCCTCATTCAACCCCCACAAAAAAAATTGCAAAACGCCCCTAAAGAAGATTTCACTTCAAAAATGTCTGCAGACAAATGTAGGAAATTATAGACCAATTACACTACTAAGTACGTTATCCAAGGTACTGGAAAAAATAATTAAAAACCGACTGATCAAATTCATCGAAAATACATTCAAATTCGATATGAAACAGTATGGATTCCAGAAGAAGAGCAGTACACTAGGAGCAACTGTAGATTTACTAGAGTACATAAGTGAACAACTAAACCAAAACAGATATGTAGCTGCGGTATTTATTGATCTAAAAAAGGCATTTCATACTGTGGATGTGAACTTGATGCTGGACAAGCTTTGTAGAATGGGGTTTCATGGGATGTGTTATAATCTACTAAAGTCATACTCTACAAATAGAAGAAACACCACATTTGTAAATAACACAAGCAGTGAGGAACGGTTTTCGGCAGTTGGAGTTGCACAGGGGTCTGTGCTGGGACCTCTACAATCCTTATTATATGTCCATAGCTTAAAACTTGCTGGACTTTCCTACTTCATGTTTGCAGATGATACGGTTCTTGTTCGTGCTGAAGAAACATGTGACGTATTGGAATCTAACCTAAACTATGATTTAAACAAATACTTCAACTGGCTGTGCTACAATAAATTAACTTTAAATACTGATAAGACAGTATATATGATAATTAATCAACGTGGTAAAGACTTGTGTAAGATTAGTGTAAAGTTAAATGATGTACCTCTAAAAGAGGTGGATAACTATAAATACCTAGGGCTAATTATTTCAAATAATCTAACGTGGAACAGACACATAGAATATATTATAAAGAAAATTGCACCAATAATTGGATCAATAAAAATATGTGCTCATCAACTAAATACAAATGCAAAGTACCTACTCTATAATAGTATGATAAATCCTCATCTTAGATATTTAATACCCTGCTGGGAAAACGCTAGATAGATATGATAGGAAGGCGACAAAGAACTGAAAATAAAGCTATAAAGGCAATATTTTCCATTAACTACAGCACACCTACTGAAAATTTGTATAAGCACTTTCCTTTTTTAAGTATTAAACAAATAAAACAACATGAACAATCAAAATTAATTTATTACATAAAAATAATCTCATTAAGACAAATGTTACATTAAATAAGAGTAAAAAGTATCACTCATACAATATTAGATACAAAGAGGCCTACAGAAATAAAGACAGTGCTACTAAAACATACCAGAACTCTCCAGTATACAGAAGTGTCCAAACATTTAATAATCTTCCAGTTTCAATCCAAAATGAAAGACTGACAAGGCTGTGTAAAGTTTTGAAAGATTATTTTAAGGCCAAATAAATTATATTTTAATTAAAATTTAAGCGTATCTGAATTTTGAGGATTCTTGATTTTGGGAGCCTTTGTTGTGTACAGGGTGTTCACCCATAATGTCCCCCCCCCTTTAACTTTGTTAATTTTTAAGCTACAAAAAAAATAAAAAAACATAATTGTAGGGCTTTTAATGTAGTTTTTGCTCACGTAAAGGAAAAAAACAAAAAATTGTGCAGTATACAGATAGATCAAAAAGAAACATTTTTTTTAAATCTACCCCCATTAATTATTCGATTTTTCGATTTTCCATAAAATTCTAAGGATTTATAATATACACACTATATGCCTATTCCAAATACTTTAGGAGTTATTGACAGTTGAAGTCGCTATTTTGTTTTGTTCTTTTATTTTTTTATGGCAACAGTCACCTAAGAATATAACTTTTTTTTTAGCTTTTGAGGTCATTGAGGTGTAAATAGTGAGTTTCCTCAATTCGACCTCATTGCTTCGAGTAGTGCTTTTGTAACTTCTGTTTTAAAAATGATTAAAAGAATTATTATTATAATTAAAAATAGCGACTTCAACTGTCAATAACTCCTAAAGTATTAGGAATAAGCATATAGTGTGTTACATTAAAAGTGCTTAGAATTTTAGGTAGAATCGAAAAATCGAATAAAAAATGGGGGCTAGATTTAAAAAAATGGTTCTTTTTGATCTACCCTGTATACTATAAAATTTTTTGTTTTTTTTTTTCTTTAGGTGTGCAAAAACTACATAAAAAACCCTACAATTTTGTTTTTTT
>MU185455.1:0-22910 GCA_016904865.1 Pissodes strobi | reverse complement strand
CATTATGGGTGAACACCTTGTACCTGTGGTGCCATAAAATAAATAACCTTACTTGTTATAATATTGTATCTATAAAATGTTTGTATTCAGGCCTCGGTGCCAGTATATATTGTACTGTTTTGAGGTCAATTATAAATAAATGAAAAAATAAATAAATAAATAAAATAAATAAAAAGCAAACTAGATGTTGCCAAAGGGAAAAAACCACGCAAATTTCCACTAGCTAGAAAGCTTCGAAAATTTAGGTTAAATCCATCCATAGAGATTTCTACAAGGGTTTTAACAGGGCCAATTTGGATTGGTTATTAGGCAAACTTTCGGCCATGGGTTCTAAACCATCGTTGATTCAGTAGCTCAGTTTTCCAAGGAGCGCACCTAAATTCAACATTAATAAATTTATATCTGACTGATTTGAGCTTTGCTCAAGGGGGCGCTTGTTGTTGCGCTTGTGTTTTAGTAAAGTTAACATGTTTACTGACGATGTATACAGACTGATGGTGCCATCGAGAGTGCCAAAAAGTGTCCAGTACCCCGCTCTGAATACTACTACTCATAACTTTCCAGCTGACGAGGGTGCCTTAATAATGTTCAGTTTTGAAAATGGCGTTCCGTTCACAGATTTAAAATATACTATTTGGATATTTTATGGTGTATGTAACCTTAAATTTTAAAACTGGGACACCCCCTAAATTTTCTAGTAAATAGTGTGTGTTTCAATGGGCAGTGGTTAAAAAAACATCCTCAATAAAGCAATGCACGAAGCGACACTTTCAAAACAAAAATTATTAATGCACTCTTGTCAACTGGAAAGTCCTTAGTAGTAGAGAAAGCGGGGTACTGGACAAAACTACTGCCTTATTGACACTCTCGACGGCACCATTGCCATTAGCCGAAGAAGACGATGGCACCAGGGGTTAATAAATAAAAACCAATTTTGAGGTTGCGAAAGAAAAATATCCACGCAAATTTGCACTGACTAGAAAGCTTAGAGAAGTTCAGGTTGAACTCATTCATAGAGATTTCTACAAGGAATTTAACAGGACCAACTTGGATAGCCTATTAGGCACACTTTCGGCTATGGGTTCTTAACCATCGCTGATTCAATAGCTTAGCAGTTTTTGAAGAAATGCACCCAAATTAAAAAATTAATAAATTTGTATCTGAGAGATTTAGCTTTGTTCAAGGGTGAGCAGTGTTTAAGTAAAGTTAACATGTTTGCTGACGATTTAAAAATATACAGACTAATGGTGCCACTGCGAGCGCCAAAAATGCCTTATTTTTGTCCAGTACCCCGCTCGTTCTACTACTCATGACTGAAAAATATCAGCGCACCCTCGTCAGCGGTAAAATCATGAGTAGTAGAGCGAGCGGGGTGCTGGATAAAAAATTGTCTTTTTGGCACTCTCGATTGCATCATTAGCATTAGCCAGAGAAATCGATGGCATGGCCGTAGAAGTGGTCGACAATGTTATCTGATGTTTTAGGAAATTGTACAAAATTGCATTATAAATGGCATTTGACTCCATCATATTAGAGCAGACAGTGTCTCCAGGGACACTTTCCAAAGATTTAATTGGACCCATTTTACAGATGATCCAAGACTGAAACCTGAAACACAATCGGTGGTTTCATGTGCAATCAAAAAATTGTTCTCTAATGAAGTGCAACATAAAAATTGCGTATTTATAAGCATCTCAATTCGATAAAATTAAATTTGTATGATATACTCGTTTCGGCTTTCGAAAAAGTTAATCTTCTGGTATAATTCAGTGACAGAGAACTGTCAAATTTTAATCCGACGTGAATTATTCAAGGGCTTTAATAAAACACAACAGATTCAGCTGATGCATTCCATGAACCACAGTGTAGATCACTCAATTATTAATTCCAGACGTTCTTGGAATTTTGAACATAACTTTCATGAGATCAGCCCATTTTCGTAATTTATTGCATTTTAATAATTATAATTCTGTATTCGCTCCTCTCATATTAGTTCAGTCATTTAAGATACAAGTCTTATAATGTAATAAAGAGTTAAAGGTTGCAACGTAATTAAATCGGAAAAGGGCAATTATAAATACGCGTAACATTCGGAAAGGGTAAGTGATAAATTCAATGACATGCAAATGTTTTTTCTCTTGATATATCCAAACCATTTTTTCCCAGCCATTTTAAGGTGTTCGTAAAGTAAACATCAAGAGTTTCTTGGTTTTGCTGTTGACTTCTACTTGAAGAATACATAGAGATATCATCTGCGAATTGTACGAGCTTCACCGTAGTCTCTGGGAATAATTTTTCCAGATCATACGTATATAAGATATAAAGAAGGGGGCTCAGGATGCTTCCTTGTGGTAGTCCGATTTTTGCAATCATACTGGAGGTCAATCCATTCTTGGCACGAATTAAAATTTTCCTTTCATAATATATGTCATATATGTCTTACCATAGCTCTAGGTATTCCTAATTGAATCATCTTGTCTGCCAAAATATTGTAAATTACATTGTCGTAGGCTCCTTGAATATCGAGAAACAATGCTGGTGTGCATATATTTCTGGAGTAGGCTATCTGGATATCAGTGACTAAATTAGCCACTGCTTCTTGTAGAGATGTTCCTCTGGAGAATCCAAACTGAGTTTTAGGAAAAAGGCCTTTTTTAACCATCCAAAACTCTAATCGGTTTTTAATCATTCTTTCGTATGTTTTCAAAACACACGATGCCAGGGCAATAGGTCTATATGACGACGAAACGTGTGAGGATTTCCCAGGTTTTTTTTATAGGAACAACAATATATTTCTTCCAGTCCTCTGGGATAGGCTCATATCCAGAAAAAATATCATTGAAGAGTTTTAACAGTGCATTTTTCCCACGGAAAGGTAGGTTATGTAAAGTGGCATAATGTATTTGGTCCTTTCCAGGGGCAGAATTTTTCTTTGACTTTAAGGCTCTAGTCAAATCTGTGAATGAAAAAGGTTTGGACAAGTAATGATCCTCAAAATTCCTATCTGCTACAACCATCGGCTGGTAACTGGTATAAGGAGGGGCCAATTTTGTTTGAAAATCCTCTATCTAGGAATCCTCTTTGCAAATTTGAATTCGGTTTTCTTGCTTAAGATTTTTAAAACTATTTACTTTTTTCCAAACAGTGTCGATTGGAGTATATTGGTTTATACAAAGACTAAAGTCTTGCCAACTTTTCCATTTAACTTGTTTTATAGTTTTTTTTTTGCTAATGCTTCTAATTTTTTATACAAGATCAAATTATTTATATTTGGATTTGATTTTTACATTCGAAAAGCTTCTTTTCTATTTTGAACTGCTCTTAAGCAAGCGTTGTTCCACCAGGGTTTACCTTTTTGTTTATGATTTTTGTTCCTAATGGAAAAGGTTGGGACAGTTTTTCCCAATGTTTTGTTTAATATATTTATAAACTGGTTATAAGCTATATTTATATTATTTGGAAATTCTAAAAAATGTTGAGCTCTAAAAAGCTCCCAGTTAACCTGTTTTAAATTCCACTTATTATTTGGAGATTGTTGTATAAACCGTGGTGAAATGTGACATTCAATAATTATTGGTAAGTGATCTGATCCATAGGTATCTGGTAATGTGTACCAATTTAAGGAATCTTCCAGGCCCGGAGAGGATAGTGAATATTATTTTATTTTAAATAATATGGACTTATTCACCGGGGGAGACCCACGGATACTCTTGCCCCCACGGGAGCTATTTCAGGATATACATATGTATATAAAGCACCAACCTCAATAATACTTATGTAAATTCGATAAGGCTAAAGAGCTGTACATTTAATATGTTACTATAGCAAGTTCGACGAAAATTTGCAGATTCACACCCTCTTTAAAACGCGAAGGCTAACCCACTAAATTGTTCAATTTTCGCCTACTTAAAGCGTCGTTCTTATCTTATTGTTTCAGATTCGATCTTGGTCGATTTTCTAAACAAACAGAGATGTGCTCGTAGGCACTATAATTTACCATAGGGCTAGTTCTAAAGTCATTTTGTAAGTAAAACAAAAAGCATTAGCATTATATGAATATTTTAATAAGTTATTTTACTTGAAAACAACTGGAATCTCATAAATAAACAAAATATAAACATTAAATCAATGTACCACGTAGTCAGTGCTACGATATGAACAATAGCAGTCGAGGCAAGTTTCGACCTTGAAGAATATGACATAAATAAAACACTTAAAAACTAAATCAATGCATAAACAATTGTAATCCTAAACAATTAAGTGTATAATTAAATACATAACCTTGCCGCTAAATACGGTTAAATGTTCATTAAAGTTCCTGCGGAACAGCTACTTATGCCCTCGATTAGCTGAGATAACTTTGAGATTAAATACAGTGACATACAAGCTATAATAACAAGATAAATATTACCTTAATGTCTACATATAAGCTAATATGTACACTATATTCACCAGTTGATGAGCAGCGTTCAAATCGTTCAGCCGTTTATCTTCCATCACAAAGGAGTCACTTAAAAACACTTACTAAATTTTTCCTTATCTTCTATATACAATGTACTTCAACTTCTTGCAAATAAAAATGACTCAAATGGTGTATTGAGATTTGAGAATGATATGCAGATATATGCTTATGGCAGGGCTAGGTAGGCTAAACTCAGTGAATTGAAATAGCACTTATGGGAGACTTTATATTGTAATAAAGCTGAGAAAATATTGAGAAATTGGGATGGCAAACGTGTGAGTACTTACATGGCCTGTTGCCGTGGGTACGATGTACAGTGTTAGAGAATTAGAGAAAAACCTCCATGGCCGTGTGCCATGAGGAGCGATTAGGGATCGCGACTTGCTTCGAAGAGGGCCAGTTAAGAAGTGAATTCTAGAACGTGAGAAGGTATCGTGTCTCGTTCTTTGACGCGTTAACTTACCCCCACTACTTCATATTACGTCAGTAAAGGGCAAATAACATAAATATAGAGAAATTGTGTAAAAGCTTAGCATCACCGGTTGTCTAAATTAATATTATGAATTTTAACACAAACTTGGTCGAAATCTGCTCGCTAGTTTTCGAAAAATTCGATTATTAAAGATCGGAATTTTAGGTTGAGTGAAATGGCTATCCTGTAGGGTAGCGCTGTGATTGGTCGGATTCAGATGAGTGAACGTTGTAACTAGAGATGGCGCTACGAGTATCGCCAAGGTTTATAAGATTTTTGTGGAATTCGAACGGTGGCGTGGAATGCAAACATAATCTAAATTAAATCGTTAGATTTGAAAACGTGTTTAAATGGTTTTTGAACACTTATAACTGAAATCGCTCGCAAGGATATATAACAATCTGATTGGTAAAAAGTAGGTTGTGACACCTTACTTCATGAAAACCCTTGCATAATTACCATAGAAAAAGTTAAGAAATGCTCGACCCCGGCTAAAGCTAATTTAAATCGCAACTTATGCAGAAAGGAAAAGCCAGGAAACGTGCCAAAATAAGGTCTAACATACGCCATCTTAATCGTTATAATGAGTAATGGAATGAATCACCTGTAAAACTCGTGAACAAATAATTTCGCATTTAGACCGAGTTTAGAGTTCTTGCTCCAAACCTTGGAAGGTGGACGGTTCAAAAAGTCGGTCAACAAAAAACCAAGGTTTGCACCATTTGACTAAATAATTTTAATTATGCTATTTAGGAAGTGTGGTAGCAATAAAAACTAAACTCGAAATGTAAAAATCATATTAACAGCAATAATCAAATTTTAATGAGCCTAAATATCAAAGAGCGGCATAATAAGATCGAGAATTGGAATTTATAAAACATGTAAACAAACGTTAATTGCCCACTAAAATCGGCGGCAATTTAAATGTTCTTAGTGAATACAATTGAATAAGCCGGACACCTGCAAATTCCAGAATTTCGAGGCGAACAATCCTTGGAAGAGGGTATAAAAAGAAAAATAGCCCGGAAAGATTCTTAAAACGACAATAATAGTGACACAATAATCTTCAAGATCGATAATTAGTTTTCACTTAAGAAGTGCGGTAGCAATAAAAGCTAAACGAAATGTAAAAATTATATTAACAGCAATAATAAAATTTTAATGAGCCTAAATATCAAAGAGCGGCATAATAAGATCGAGATTGGAATTTATAAAACATGTAAACAAACCTGCCCATCATTAAAATCGGCGGCAATTTAAATGTTTTTAGTGAACACAATTGAATAAGCCGGACACCTGCAAATTCCAGAGTTTCGAGGCGAACAATCCTTGGAAGAGGGTATAAAAAGAAAAATAGCTCGGAAAAATTCTTAAAACTCCGATAATAGTGACACAATAATCTTCAAGATCGGTAATTAGTTTACACGCGGGAAGTCTGGAAATTAATCTGCATATAATATTCGGCTGTCTAGTTAGTTAAAGACTTATAAATGCTTATACAATGAATTAAGCTCATTAGCATTTAAGGTACTTGATGTAGTTTTAGTAGTATTTTTACTCTTTAAGTCATTGACGATTTTCCAGGATTCCTTCGACTTCTTGGCAAGCCATATAGTGCTTCTGTAGATCCTGCGGTACTTGTTGAAATAATTTAAGAAATAAGAGCTGTTCATTGAGTATTTCGTTATAATGAAGAATCGCATAATATTCCCAGAAACACGCAAACTCTTTGTGTTCCATGATTTTTTTTCTTATGTACCATAATTTTATAACTCGACAAAAATTATTTTATTTAAATTTTTGTTATTGGCTCTATTTAACAAAATTAACAATTCAAATAAATTAAATGAAGAGGTTCGTGCCCCTCAACTATTTCTGCAGACACACCTTAAAACATACATGTGAAGGCTTACATAACAGCTGTATCAGACCTGTATATCGAATGAGTCAGAGCTTTAAAATGCCGATCATTGAGCTACTGGTACGTTTAGCAACTAAAACATTTCTTCACCAAGTTGTAGTCCGATTCATAAAACCTGTTAATTTTCAGATTAAATTCAAGAGGAAATATCCACTGTGTTCCGGCAAACTTGAAGGGCAAATATGTGATCCGATTCACGGTCACATCTCCGAGAACTACCCTGGACGATATCGTCAAAGACTGGAAAGAAATCGTCAAAGTGGCCAATGAGATAGTGCAGGAGAGAGAAAAATATATGAGACGCACCAAGGTCCCCCTTGGAGGTAAACTTTGCAATTAATTAGTTCAGAATCGCACGTTTTTTTTTTATAATTTACGTTTGTTTGATTCATTTTATTTATTTAGAGAATTTTTTAACTTCCACCAACCAGAGTACTGATCATGGAATAAAGCATACGAACGAACTGAAAAGGGACGGCAAAAAGTTGAAAATTAGGTCCCAACACCCCGAAGTGCATTTAAGCTATGACTAAAAAGTGATAATATTTTTACAAATAATTTGTTGGCTGTTATTTTTTTTTAATAAACTGATTTAAATCGCATAAGGGCCTTTTTCGAAAAAAACATTTATAGTATGTAAGCTGGGCGGTTGCATTGGTAAGTGTTTTTGCTTATACGCTTAAATATCTGGTGGTGGTTTTATAGCTATTTCATTGGCCTCTTTGGCATGAAATAACCGAAACTAAATTATTTTTAGAAACTAAAGACAGAAACGAAAATTTCGGATCCAGTTTATTATTATCTAACGTTCCCATGTCGCCGAAGATAGTGAATGGTTCGTTTGCTGCCATCTATGACCAAGGCGATGTATTGGAACAGTTTACGAAAACGATTAAATTGAGAAAGGATGCGCAAGATAGTCCAGGTGAGTCCATAAAATTTTATTATTTAAGTTCAGTAGGGATAGATGGTGTGTTCTGCATCCTCCGCAGCGGAGGAGGCTGCCTACGCGTGACAGGTATTCCTGAATGTTTTTGGCGATTCCAATTGCTTAGACAGCGTCTCACTTTTTGATAAAACTTGTAGAAAATGGCTCTGCTAATATTATGTAGTAACTACATTTAACTATCCGATTGTGCAAATTATAAGGAAAATGCGATGATACAGTAAGATCAAATTGTTGGAAATATTTATGAAACAAAAAATTGCAATTTTCAACTAATGTAACCCAAGCTAACCCAAACTAATAAAACTGAGCACCAAAAATGGGTTTTTGAAGACTGTTAATATTTAGGGTTAACGAAAAAGCTAATTGTTTGAAGATGTGTTTAGATGAAAAGGTTATTAATAATATTCCTGTAGGTTGTGAACCCAAATTAAGCAAATTTAAAAGTACACCAGAGTGTTATTTTCATAAGAATATAAATCCATGGCATTGTGCATTAGCTAATGTAACCATACTACATAAATATAAAAATTTATATTAATTTAGTTGTTTTATTTCATATTGCATTGCACTATTTTACCTCGACTTCTAGTTGACTGAATAAACCACAATAAATAACATTTATAAACCTCCCGCAAAGCAGTGGCCTCAACAAGCCCTCCAAACCCTTGACCATGCATATATGTCGGAGATCTAAATAGCCACCACGAACTCTGGAAGTATAGGGAATCGGACCAGAACGGAGAAGACCTGGTGAAGTGGGCGGAAGATAAGAATGCCTACCTAATTTTCGACGACAAAGATCCATGTACATTTAAATCAGCATCGTGTGGAACCGAAACCTGCTCTGACATATGCTTCGTCTCAACTGATAGCAATGGCCAACCCCTGCCTGCATCTCGTATGGCCCTTGATGATTTTCCGCACTCCCAACATCCACTTGTGATCATAGAAGTGGGGTTAAACATCCGGCTGATATCCTCATACCCCCGTTCTAGATGGAACTTCGGGAAAACCAACTGTTCTAAGTTTACAGAAAACCTCGATAAATGCTTGGGATGGATAGAGCCAAAGTACCAGAACTACGAAAGATCCGTTGGTGCGTCAATAGGTGCAGCTAGAGCTAGTATCCCCAGAGGGTTCAGGAAAAAATACAACCCAGGATGGAGCCAAAACTGCGAACAGCTATACAAGCAGTTTTTGGAGAATGGCGACAGGGAAATGGGGGATGAACTGTTGCATAGTTTGAATGCAGCCAGACGAGCTAAATGAACAAAGACTGTTGAGCAGTTGGACTTTACAAGATTTAGCCGTAAGACATGGTCATTACTGCGAAAACTGGGTGGTGGGAGCAAAAGCTTACGCTCCATCTCACCAAACGTCATTGCAACTCATATCACTAAAACATCTAGAGCCTCAAGAGATCGAGCACACACTATTAAAGTTAAAAAGGAGCTTGCAGAACTCAAACAGGCATACGAAGATAACACGCTATACAGCCAACCATTCAGAACTGAAGACATTTCCATGGCACTGAAAGACGTGAAAGCTGGAAATGCCCCAGGCCGTGATGGTATACACCCGGAATTTCTTCCCCACTGCGGAAGTTATGCTAAAGGATGGCTAGCAAGATTATTCACCGATATACTACAAAGAGGAAGCATGCTTCACCTCCTAAAAAGGGCAAAAATCGTCGCCTTACTAAAACCTGGCAAACCTAGCAATGATCCTCAGAGCTACCGCCCTACTTAGCATGATCTACAAGCTTTTCGAAAGGCTCATATATAATAGGATTAGTCAAACCATTCTTGAAAACATCCCAATAGTACAGGCAGGCTTTCGACCAAACCGGAGCTGCATGGACCAAGTTCTTTCTGTAACTAGTTATATAGAGGCCGGCTTTCAAATAAAACTAAAAACATCGGTAGTGTTTGTCGACTTAATTGCAGCATACGACACTGTGTGGAGGCAAGGACTAATCTTTAAATTCCTCCAAATCATACCCTGTTTAAAAACAGCTAATCTCATAGATCAAATGCTCAGTAACAGACTTTTTCAAGTTACTTTGGGCAATAACCAAAGCAGGCCAATGAAGCTCAATAACGGTCTCCCACAAGGCTCAGTGCTAGCCCCACTACATTTCAACCTATATATTGCGGATACTCGTATGCCTGCGACTAAATCAAAAAAGTTTGGATATGCCGATGACTGGGCGATAGCCATACAAGACAAGAGCATGGTAGCCAGTGAGGAAGTACTGACTAGGGATTTTTCGCAAATGGAGGCCAAAACACACAACAAAAAAAGCTTATTATTTTAGTTTGGATTTTATTCAGCTGCCGACTAGTGTGTCAAAAAGGCATTAAGACAAAAAGTCTTTAATTTTTCACTAAAAAGAACTACTCCCGTAAAAACTCACCCCTAAAAATTCACCCCTAAAACTACCCTTAGGAGTGGTTAGGCTCTTTAGAATGATGATGACGTCATTTTAGATACGGAGTAGATGGAGAAGGTCACGTGGGGTTCAAGAGTAAAAGACACGGAACTGGATGTGAAATGGGTGCCCCAAATTGGGGGGCTTATAGGGAGCGCAGTCTCCGATGGTAGTACGTACAAAATGGAGCACAAGGGGGCTCTTGGAGGAGCTCCAGTTTGGGTTTTAGTCGCAAGGAGGCCCTAAAATTAAAAGGAGCACAAGGCGTTGAAAGGATAGGTAATTCTAACCTCACTTTTGAGTCAGGACCTCGGATTCCCTACTAAAGAAACAAAGCAAACTTATAAACAATTCGAGCGATAATCACCCTTAACTTGCAAATTTTATAATATAAATTCTCAAGCAGGCCATCAATCCGGCCGATTTTTGTCTCACACCTAATCCGTTCATACAGTGACCACATGCCTACATACTTAAAAAGCTGTTTACGCTGTCTAAAGAGCTTTCGAGCAGTCCAACTAGCCGAAAAAATTCCGGATACCTGCCTTGTGCAGCCTCCTCCGCGGAGGATGCAGAACGTACCATCTATCCCTACTAAGTTCCCATTACTGTAGAAGATAAAATTTATCCTGAATTGAGTTTTAAATTGGATAAAGTTGATTTCAAAATTAGAGAATGCAATAAAACAGTACGAAAACATGAAAGAAGCCAAGCAAGAGCCACTTTTACAACCTTGTTTCGGTATTATTTAGGCGTAGTATTTTCATGCAAACATTATTGCTCACACGCCTGCCTATAATAGCCTTTCTATTAGAGCGTAAATGATTAAAGAAAGACATATCACTGTTTAGTTATCTTCTGGTAAGGAGTGAATCAGTTTGTTTTTCAAAATGCCTTTAAACACTAAAACCCATCGATGTTGCAAAAAATAGTTGAAATGTGCTCAAAACTATACAGACATAAAAGTGGCCAAATAGGAAGAAAAAAATCGAAGATCCTCATAGAACGCTGCATTTTAAGCCGCCCCTAGGCTGCAATTTCTTTAGCTCCTCAAGCTGCATCGGGATACTACCTATGGGGTCAGACTTTGAAAAAACGAAAAAAAATGTTTGTCTGAAGAAAATATAGGCCTTCAAATAATCGCTCAAGCCATGGTAAAATATCGTCCATTTTAAAAATTTCCGTCTACAAAAATGGGATTCGCAGATCCTCAAGTAAGGGTCCTTCAAAAACTAACCAAGAGATTCAGCAAAGTGCACTTTCCACTAATCTATAAACCATGAGCACTTCAATAAGCTTTCAAAATAAGACAGTTATCGAAGGTTTCCAATTTTTTTACAGTTGCTGAAACCAGGGTAATATAAATCTTTGATTTAAAAGGTTCCTCCTTAAAGGTCTGCATATCCCCAGCAAAATTCCGGTTTCACTAATCTATAGAGAATGATCATATTTATAAGTTGTGAGAATGTCCCCTTTTTATAGTTGCTCAAGCCATGGTAAAATATCGTTCATTTTAAAAATTTCTGTCTACAAAAATGGGATTCGCAGATCCTCAAGTAAGGGTCCTTCAAAAACTAACCAAGAGATGCAGCAAAGTGCACTTTCCACTAATCTATAAACCATGAGCACTTCAATAAGCTTTCAAAATAAGACAGTTATCGAAGGTTTCCAATTTTTTATAGTTGCTGAAACCAGGGTAATATAAATCTTTGATTTAAAACGTTCCTCCTTGAAGGTTCTGCATATCCTCCGTATCAAAAATTAACCAAACAACCTTGCAAAGGACTAATGGATAGTTTTCCTCAGCCTATAAAGGATAACAATATTTTTTTAAAGAAAATTGCAAAAATAATCGCAATTCAAAGATGTTTAGCAGTCTGAGTTGCCGAAAATCTGGGGTACTTACCTGCGCGCTGCCTTCACGGTGGAGGATGCAAAACATACCACCTATCCCTACTAAGTTCCCCTTACGGTAAAATTGTTTTCAAAATTGCAGAAGTTTCTAATTTTCGAAAAATTCAATCGTAATATTTCGGTACAGAAAAATCATAGGATTTTCTGAAGCAAAAAATGCGCTCAGCGCACCCAAAAGCCTTTTATGTCTTCACCACGAAATTGAAATTTGTCCAAAAAATTTTTTTGACCTCTTTTTCTTCGTTTTTATTACGGAAACGGTTTGCATGTTGCCAACGTACAAATAATAAAATTTTCAAAATCATATACAGGGTGGTAAACAAATTAATTTAAAAAAAAATCCCTTTTTTCGAAATATTACGATACAGAAAAATCATCATACGACTTACGATTTTTTAAAAGCAAAAATCGAATTCAGCGCACCAAAAAACCCTTTTTGGAGTATTTACGTCAAAATTTAAATTTTTCGAAAAATATTTTTCGTTTTTTCGTTTTTATTACGGAAACGGTTAGAGGAATTCATTTGCATGATACCAACGTACAAATACAATTTTCAAAATCATATACAGGGTTGTAAGAAATTAATTTTTTTACAAAAATCCTAGTTTTTTCGTAATATTTCGGTACAGAAAAATCGTACGATTTTTTAGATGAAAAAATCGAACTCATCGTATTTTTCTGTCCACAGTTCATTATTTATCACAAATTGAAAATCACTAAAAACTTTTAATATTTACACCATTCGAACCCCAAAGATAATCGCTTATTATTCAACAATTATGTATTTTTTAAGAAAAAGATGAAGCCTTGAGCGCCCTCTAGTGCCGAAACTATGAGCTAATAAGAATTTTTATTAAAAATACCTTGGACTAGAAAATATCAAATATTCAGCCCATTTGACAGGGTATCAAAATCACATAACATAAAATGTGCGCTGTCCTTCGCCAGTATGTAGTAAAATATTTATACAGAAATATTAATTCAGTAAAACAATTTTCGTTTAGCTATGCGCCGCAGGATAAAGGGGATCTTGATGTCTGGAAAACAGTTTTCTTTGGACTCCAGGTTGGACCTGTTCCACGGCATCGAGACGTCGCCCACCCAGAAGACGGGAAGTAATAACTTACCGGTGGTGGAAGATTCGACGGAGATCGAGGAGAAAAGTAGCAGTCCCTCTGGTAAGAGCAAAATTCAATTGAAAATCTTATGTTCCAGATAAAGACATTCAAAAAGTTATCTTTGTTATGAACATATACGATGATATTCGTTAAAATGTATCAGCTGTTTATATTATGAGAGAATTTATTATATTTAATAATATATTATTTGAAGAAAATATAAATAATACAGGAAGAATATTTTTAAATTACAGAATATGACAATACCAGCGGGTCCCACTCGCCGATCAAAGAAATCCTGGGAGTCCCATCAACTCGGCATAGCCGATCGAAATCGGTGGACCACCAGACCAATTTGACTATCAACAACTTGGACGTGAAGAAAGAAATTTGCCATAGATGCGGACATAAAGTTGGGAAAATAGCGAAAATAGAAGCGGTCCAATCGGAATAAAATTCGCGATCTTTAACAAGCAATTATCTTATTAATGTTTTGTTACGGGTGCTATTTATTTATGAACGAATTATTGGGATGGTTTTTCTTATATTTTACATACAAATAATTTTAAAAACTAAATGGTGATTTCCATATAGAAGAAGTCACTTCGTCACAAGGGAAAATGGAATTTTCTAGTTTTAGATGTGCAAGAAATAAACGTAGTTATTTGTTCACCTTTGTATGCCAATATATTAATTTGTATGTTCTTGGTTGGATTACCCCTATTAATTTATTATTGTTTTATACTCTAATATTCGACTGATGCTTGCATTTGTGTAACGTATAAGAAAAAGGATAATAAATCTGTTGATTGACACTAGTTTTTGTTCATTTTGAAGTACATTGTATGAAAAATTAAAATGATGCTTAAGGAAAGGTAAATAAAGGTGTATTATTCTGATTACCTTTTTTGGAGTGAACACTTCCTTAGGCGCAGTTAGCATATGACAGCAATTTTCAAACTAAAACAGTATAAGATTCAAACTTTAAAAACTTCATGAGCAAGCCTATGAAAAAAGGAGACTTGCCTGTGAAATTTTATTGCTTTGTTTAAAATCCACCGTAAACTCCATAAATCTCCTCCAGGATGAATGCTTATTAGGTGAAACGCGAATTCAATGAAGGACTATTATAAATAAATCAGTCAATATTTGTGAAGATAAAAATAAACTGTATTTGATGGTAGTGTGGCCCTTTGTCTATAAGCAAGCGCGAAAATCTGAATATCCGAAATTCTATGTAGGCAGACTTCCATTTGATAGAAGAATTGTGTAATGCCAAAATGTGTTGAACACATTTCTTAGTGAGGAACATAGGACCAAGATTTTTAATCAATAAAGTAATGTAAAAATTTAAAGTGATTTTTAATACAATATTTCCATTCTAACACTTGTTTTTATTGCATAAAAATATATAAAACTTTCCATTTAAAATAGGTGTAAAATAAAACCATTAAATTATAGTACATCTCTATTAAGAATCCATGAATTGTGTGATTTATCCAATCCAAGCCATTTAACATATACTTTTTTCCCATTTTTCTTCGTACTTTTTCTACCAAATAGACATCTGCATGTTTACCTTTCTGCAACTCTTCTCCATAGAAGCCTCTTTCAATTTTTTCATCTTGAAGCAAATACCTTGTAGGATTTGTAAGTTTAACTTTTATTATGCGAAATATATCACTTGATCAATCCGATGTGTAACTTTTACAAAATGTTTCTTGCTGCTTGCTTATCCGCACATAATCCCCCAAACTAAATTTCCGATCTTTTGCATCAACTGTTTTTGCGTGTCCAATATTTTGTGTTATTATCCTTCGCATCTCCGCCGTCCCTCATTACACTTTGTAGTATACAAGTTTTAAAGAAGTTATCAAAAAGCATGATGATTCAGCCGTCCCAGGCTGCTCGAGCTTGTCGCCTTGATGCGTCATTACAATTTTGTACCGGTCGGTGACAAGTAACGAATCCGTAACTCGGTTCATTCTTTTGCTTTTTAAGAAGAAAAATGCCTAGATATCGCATTTCAAGTGACAGTGAAAGTGTTAGTGACACGTCTTGCTCGCAAAGGAGGCGAAAAAGGGAGAGGGCTGGAAAATAAATATTCATCGGAAGAAAGTGAATCATATAAAATCGTTAGGTGAGGTTATATGTATCACAACACATGTTTATTTTTGAAAGTCAAAATAAAACCTGTTTTGGTTAATTTTGCGTAAGAGAAGCACAACATTATATTAGCAGAGGTGTGCTTGAGGTTAATTGTAAAAGTTCAAATCTGAAGATCTGACCTAGTTAAGGATGGGGACCTGTTTCAAATGAGAGAGAACCTGCGTATATGTGGATGTTACCAAGGATAGAACCATTAAAGACCTTTTCGGTAGACCTTGCGATCTTTTGCAAGAACATTATTTGCAAGGAGTGCAAAAACCTACGCTGAAAGCTTGGCTAAGGCAACTAACTCATTAAAAAGCGATATATCTGAAATCAGGGAGTCTGCAAAGTTCATTTCTAATTGTTATGAGGAACAGAAAAACGAATTAAAGACAACTGCAGGTACATTAAAATGAATCAATAGAGAGAGTGGTACTATGAAAGTAAGTCTCAGGAAACTGGAAAGTAAGGTGAGCTATTCTGAACAAAAAGATAAAGAACACAACATATTTATTTTTGGTATGAAGTGCCTAAACTCTGACTCCCTGACACTGTCAGGGAGTTATTCAGGCTTTTAAATCTTGAGTCTTCGCAGGTAAAACAATGTACAAGATTCAGCGTAAGGGACAACTCTCCTATTTTGGTTACGCTTAACAGCAAGACTGACAAGGTGGCATTATTTAAGAGACGCAAAGAAATAGGCAAAATAACTGCGAAATCCTGCGGTCTACAGGATGGTATAATCTATTTCAATGAGGACCTCACCATGCAAAACCAAAAACTGTTCAAGCTTGCACGAGATGCCAGGAAACAGAAATTAGTTAATAGTGCCTACACTTTGAATGGGTCAGTTTTATATAAAAAAACCTCTACTTCTGAGGCTATAAAATCTTATATGAGGATGATCTTAAAAATTTGTAAAGCTGGATGACGTGGATGGCTGTTGGATTGATTTATTTATTGTGATGCAGAAAACTTGTACCTGTTTTAAAATGGCTTCCTCTTTATTAGTTAATGTACAAAATATCCAAGGTTGTCGTACTAAATTAAGGGAGCTTAGATTGTCATATGATGGTTGTTCTTATGATGTCAGCTTTGTTACAAAATCCTGGTTAAATGGTGGCATATTGGACCAGGAAATCATTGACGTAAGCATATACTCAATTTTTCGTCGGGATAGAATCTCCACATGTTTGAAGAAGGATGATGGTGGAGGGGTTTTTGTCGCGGTCAAGAATGAGTACAGTCCAATAGCATTTGAAGAATATCATAGCGATGCAGGAGATGTTTGGGCTCTCTTGACTGTTGGCGCTGTGAAAATGTACCTGTGTTGGGTTTACTTCCCACATAATGAGGATGTTAATTATGTTTGTTTTCTCTCAAAATTAAAACTAAATTTAGAGAAAGTGAAAAATCATACAGATCTGATTTGTGGTGATTTTAATTACTCGACTGTTGATTGGATTGAGAATAAGGGCCACTTTGAACCATTCAACGTTCCTTCTAAATACTGTGATTTATTAGAACTTTGTACTCACAGCGGCCTTATGCAATTTAATAACATTCCTAACTCAAATAATTGGCTTTTGGATCTTGTATTTTGGTAATAAGTTCGTTGTTAATTATTTGGTATTCCAGCAGTCCTTTGCTGCCTGAAAATATAAATCACCCATCCTTGGGGTTTCTGGTTGATTGTCCTGACGCTTGCTTGAAAGATAACTCCAAAGTTAGATACCATAGAAATTTTAAACAAGCAAACTACACAGATATCTGTGGGGAGCTAAGTTTGCATCAATGCAATGGTAAACTCTTTTAAAACATGATAGTATCAACCAAAATTTAACTGTTTTTATGACATATTAAATTAAATTATACTAGATATGGTCCCTGTAAAAGGTATTAATAATACATTTCCTGTTTATTTTTCTAAGGACACAATAAATTTAATTAAAACAAACTACATCAAAAATGGAAAGCTCAGAAAAATATAAATGATTATAATTCCTTTAAATTTCTTCGGTCAGAAACTACTAGATGCATTAGCACTGACCATCAGAATAATATATCTAATATAGAAAATAAAATTCCACAGCAAAAAATGTTGGCACTTTGTTTCGAACAAAAAGTCAATTGGAGGAACTCCGAGGGAAATGAAACTTGAAGGTAGGGCATCAAAGGATTGTGCTGGCATCTGTGGGTCATTCTCTGATTTTTTCAGAATGTGTATGTTCCAAAAGCTGCTACAAATGAGGCTAAAATAAACAAGCACTGTCAAATCAATAATGGTAGATCTTTGTGTAAGATTATGTTGAATGAAGCTGAAGTCCGAGAAGCTTTGGGGAGCTTAGATGAGAAAAAAGGGGCAGGGCCGGATGAAATCCCGGCCATCCTTGCAAAAAGATGCGCGGCTTCACTGTGTGTGCCACTTACATCACTTTTTAACCAATCTCATTCCACTGGAATTTTTCCAGATATATGGAAAGTTTCAGCTATTGTTCCAATTATAAAAATGGGCCAAGAAACGAAGTAAAAAATTACAGACATATCAGTAAACTCTGCACATTCTCCAAGCTCTTCGAAAAACTTGTTTATCCTTATATTTTCAATTTTGTTATAAATGATTTAATTCCAGAGCAGTATGTTTTTTTTTGCAAAAAGGGAGTCTAGAATTAAATCTGATTGAATAGTCACAATAAATTTATGAGTCTTTTGAATCGTTTGCCAAGTTGATGTGATTTACACAGATTTTAGTAAAGCATTTGACAAGATTTGTCATAATATCATGCTTCAAGGGCTGGCAGAGATGGGGATCTGTGGTGATCTTCTTAGATGGACTGAATCATGATAGATCGCTGTTTGTGACTTCTCTGGGGTTCTGTTCGGAGAGATTTTCTCCGTCTTCAGGTGTACCGCAGGGCTCCCATCTTGGCCCTCTATTGTTTGTTATTTATATTAATAATATAAAGCTTTGCTTCAAGTACTGCCTGTTCCTTTGCTACGCCGCTGACCTGAAAATCTTTCTTAGAAATAACTCGATTTCGGACTGTGAAACTCTCCTAAACAGTATTAATAACTTGGTAAAATTTTGTGATGAGAATCAGCTATTTTTGAATTTTGACAAATGCTCCATCATGACCTTTTCTCGTGGGTCGACAATTATTAGTCATGACTATAAACTGGGTAATACTTCTTTAAAAAGAGTTCTCCATGTCAAGGATCTGGGAGTGCTATTTGACACCAAAATGACATTCCATCTCCACATTGATAAACTTGCCAATGAGTGTAACAGAATCTTGGGCTTTATAAAAAGACAATGTGTTGATTTTCATAACTCTAAAACCATAATTATTATATACTATTCATATGTTTTTAGTAAACTTCAGTTTGCCTCCGTAATTTGGAATCTGAGATATAAGAGCAACATTGATAGACTAGAAAAACGTACAATTTGTTAGATTCCTGTGCTATAAATTCCAATTCGTGATTACTTTTTGGCTCGATCCCACTTTAAATTATTAGAACTGGAGAAAAAACGAACTTTGGCAGATATTTTAACCTTATTTAAAATTGTTAATAATCTCTCTAACTCTCCAACAATTCTCTCCAAAATAAAGTTTAATGTAGCTGCTCGTAGATTAAGAAGCCCAGATGGGTTTAGCGTCCCATAGTTAGGAATTGCAATCCAGCAAAGTGGGATCCCGCGATCCAGCGGAATCCAGCTCAATTTTAGGCTCTGCGGGATCCCGCAATATCTTGCGAATCCGCAAGCATCAGCCGGTGCAAATTTATTCAAATTGCCGTCTTTAATCTACTCAGCAACGCGTTTTACGAGTGACGTTGCCGTTCAATCTTTTGTTTTGCGTCTGAATTGCACGTACACACGCACATAGCCTGTATCGCGCCACCACTCACACCGCGACATGTCAGTGTCACTCAGCACTCACTCATGTCAGTCAGTTCACAGTTGTCGTTCGACTCGTCAAGTCGTCACTCGTCGAGGTGGAGTGAAAGGAAAATATTTTATTTTGTTGCACGACTATTTATTAACTATCAAGCCAACAAGTGTAGAGGCAGAAAGAGCCTTTTCGGCCGCTGCTGGCTACATATGTAGTTCTATAAGAAGTAGGTTGGGAGATAAAACCATTGATGCCATTTGTTTTTTAAGATCATATTTTCAAAAAGAGAAGTGACTGATTATTTGATTATTTCATATTTGTGACTGATTATTTGATTATTTCATATTTTTGTGACTGATTATTTGTATATTTCATATTTCTAACGTTACTAACTACTAGCTACTTATTATTAGTAAGAAAAATTAAAAGACTATTAGTAAACTAAATTCATATGATACTCTTTGTGAATACAAAAGACTGATTATGACTATTACCTCAGATAAAGATTAGAATTAATATTTTTAGGTAACTAGTATAGTACAAAAGTACCTACAGAGTTCTACCAAATATTGATATATTTTTTTTATGTTTCTGGACTGGACCTTTTATTAATAAATAAGTAGCCAAACTGGTAAAATAATTAGCCAATCATTAGTAAGTAAGGCGTTGTTGATTTTTGTATTTTTAATAAAAAGTTGATTATAACCATAATAAAGTTTATTATTTTGAATACCATAGAAAAGCTATAAACTACGCGGGATCCCGTAGAATCCCGCTGTTACGAAGTCAATCCAGCATAAATCCCGCGGGATTGGAAACAGTGCGGGATTGCAATCCCTACCCATAGTGCAGAACAAATTACTGTCAGAATGCACCTTTGGTGAGAATGGTAAAATCCGCTAATTTGCATTGTACTGATTGTAATTTGGATTTTTTTGGCACAAGTTTACTATCGTTTAAAAGGAATCTTAAGTTAAAGCTTTTGAAATAGTGCTTGCTTCATGAATCTTTGTGATATATATTTCTCTGTGTGGAATTTGTCATGGAATAATATTGGCTGTATATTAGTTTGAATAATGTGATACATTGTATATCTTTTCCTATGTTACTGTATAAAAAAAAGTAGATATTATGGCAGAACTTGTTACAAATTGATATTGTATTATAACTTTAGTTAATTGTAATATCAGGATACTATTTTTGGACCTGTTCCGTTTGCATCTTAAAGAGTGTAATAAATAAATAATAAATAAAAAATATATTAAAGGGTAAAGTAATTATATGCCAAAATTTCCAATATACATAAATACCTGGTTATCTTAAATATATTAGGTACGGAATACCGCAATATAGTGAAATTCGATATTTCTAGAGGCACAACGCTTATTGTGAGCATTAAGATAACTAGTTGGTTATGTTAGAAATCGGTTTTTCCGATAATGGTTATATTAGTGCCACTAAAATTTTGAGTATATATGCAATACGTGGTTTCTTCGAAGAAATTTGCTAGACAGGACGGATTCTATTTAAGACGATTTTAAAATCATTGCATTGGAGGTAGCGAATTATTACACTCTTGGTTTTTTGATATCACCTTATTTTATTAATCAACCTGAACTATGTATAGCCACACTATTAGAGACTTACATAGAACACCCAAAAGAATAAAGGGTGCTACCAGCCAATAAAAAAATTCAATACTCACTCACAAAAAGCCCTATCACTCAGCCAGCAGCCACACCAAGTCAATACTAAAAGCCAGTGGTATAAACACGGAAATCTTTGGTTCACACAGCACGCGACACGTAGCAACTTCAGCAGCTTAAAGAAAGGGAGTTACATTACAAGCCATTCAGAAGACAGCTGCCTGGACATAAAAATCAAAAGTATTTTCAAAATTCTATAACAAACCTATCGCGGGTTACCCCACTGAATTTGCATCTTGGTTATTGAAACATAATTTCTAAGGTATCATAAGTTACATTTATAACTTACTTACCAACCTGTTATCATATTATATAATAATGTAGGTATACTAATAAAAATAAGTTAACAAATAGGTTAATATCAGTTAAGCTTTAAACATGATAGATGTACCTTCATATGTGTATTGTTAAATCTAATGGTTATAAATTTGGATTTTAGTTTATAAAAAGAGCCTTGCAAATCTAGTCTACAGAAAGTCGCAATTTTCAGTTAATGCAGACTACATCGCAAATACTTTAAATTACTACAAAGTGTAATAAGGGACGGCGGAGATGCGAAGGATAATTACAAGATCAATCGACTTACCTGTAAGGAAGATGGATTGGAATTATCCGAGCATCTCCGCCGTCCCTCATTACAAACCCACCCAGTCTTAACCTTCTACCTATCACTCCAAATGCAATGTAAGCAAAAATCTCAGGAACCAAAATTGTAATGACGCATCAAGCTCAAGTGGCCTGGGATGGCTGAATCATCATGTTTTTTTGATAACTTCTGTAAAACTCGTACCGGCTGGGAAAAAATTGTATACTACAAAGTGCAGTGAGGGACGGCGGAGATGCGAAGGATAATTCCGATCGATCTTCCTTACAGGTAAATGGATTGATCTTGTAATTATATTTTTCAACTATTTCATCTAAAATATCAATCCATTTGTACTTTCCACGCAAGCTGACTTTTTACCACATTAAATTTTTTACAGTTCTGTACACTAGAATCAGTGTTGTAATGACCAACCATTAACTTTTGAAAATCTTTGTTCAAGAATTCTTTTCCCATATCAGTTTGAAGGTAGTTTGGGGACATTTTCAACGCTTTCCAAATTTTTTCTCATAGCCTGAATAACTTCTTTTCCTGATTTTGATTCAATTTGTTCTATCCAAACATATTTTGAGAATACATTAATTACTACCGACATGTAACGATATCCTCTGTTCAATTTCCAATAAGGTATCATTTCGACTAAATCAGCTTGGAAAGGAAGGTATCTCCATTTTAGCCATAAATGCATAATGTCTACAGATTAGAACTTTGCAACTGCAAGATTTGATAACAAAATACTATGCATAAGTGAACGGTGGCTAGATTCTGGTAAGAAATGGTATTGCACTGCAACACGTTTTTCTGATTGAAGTTAAAATGAAAGTAAAGATTTTTTTTTCAATTAAAAAGAAACCTAGCCCCGGAGACTCGTGTTACAATTGCCCGGCCCCATTAGTTGGGTCGTTAAAGCGCCACCAGTTCTATCCATCTAAACTGAAAAAGCTCTGCAGGTGTTGTGCAGGGTGGCCAGGCTGGCTTATTAAATCAAAAGGTACTTAATTTCAAACTATCAAGAAAACGAGAATATAGGCTGGCTTATTGAATCAATAATTAATCAATTAACTTAACTTAACAAGAAAACACAATCTAAAATTTAAGGAACAAAATATTTGCTACTAGGTTCTTTTTTTTGAAAACACAGCAACAATCTATCTGGAGTAAAATGGCACGTTAAATGGAGATGTTGTGAGTTAAAGACAAAAGAATGTCAAATGACTATTAAATTTAACTACTAATATGTACAATATGGTGATTGTACGGAGACCAATTCTGGTGTTAATACTCGG
>MU185454.1:90885-112770 GCA_016904865.1 Pissodes strobi | reverse complement strand
TCTCTCTCTCTCTCTCTCTCTCTCTCTTTCTCTCTCATAGAATCGGCAAAGAAGTATTCACTTCTATCACATGTACTGTGCTACACGAAACTTTTTTAATAAACATCAGTAGCAATTAAATTTCACGCAGCCACACACACGTCAGCGTTTTGGGTCTTGAAATGAATGAATAATAAAACCGATGATTCAAATATCATGTAAATGATACTTAGATAATCCAAGGTATTTATCATGTTGCTATTGCACTTTGTGTGGATTATTATATTACGATTGCCGATTTGATATGCATTGTTAATATTGGATAATAGGTTCATGAATACGCATTATTATTAGAATATTTATATGTTTTGTTTGTTGTCCTATAGCAGAAATTAATATTAATTAGTTGATGAACCACTTCGTAATCACTTAAATATTTTCGTAAAGTTTAGTACCTACCCAACTAACTTAAAACGGCCGATTTTGCTGTTTACTCCAATTTTTTCTCTGCAGTGATGAATCAATGAGCATTTCCGATTAGTTTCTACCATTATTAGTATTTGATTTGTTGATATACTAAGTGGTAACTCAGAATCAAACCTCACACATTTCATGCTGACAAGTAATTAGCTGTTATAATACATACTGATTTAAACCACGTATATTTATGATGATGGAAGGTAATAATCATAATTTACAGGATCAGCAGCAGCAGACCGGATTTGGTGTTGGTCATCTAAATGTACGTTCAATTAAAACGGGGTTTGATGAATTTGTAAACTATGTGTCTGACCTTGATTTGGACATACTTGGAACGTGGCTTACTTCACAGGATGACACCTTAAATTATAATATTCCTGGATACAATTTCATTAGAAAAGACAGAAACACTCGTGGAGGAGAGTTCGGTATTTATATAAAAAAATATATAAAATATACTTTAGTATCGTTTGAAAACACCACAGAAGATTTTGAATATCTTAGTTTTAAATTTACTATAAATAATAAAAGTATACTGGTTACAAATTTATATAAGCCTCCCACCATTAATTCATCTAACTTTCTTGATTGTTTGTATGTGTCGGTGCCGTTTCATGATAATGTAATATTTTTCGGAGATTTGAACATAAACCTTTAAAGCGAGACAAGTACAAGTCAAAAATGTGTTAGTCTGTTAGAAACTTTTGAACTTCATCAAAAAATAAAAGACCCCACCACAATTATTAATACTGTCTCAAATACAGCTACTTTGTTGGACGTTATATTTATTAATCAAAATCTCGAATGTCTTAAATCAGAATCCGTTCTTATTTCTAAAAATATTACTGATCATAATTTAGCATACGTAAATTTAATTATACCTAAATACCAATATTGTAATAAAACAATCAAATATCGCGATTATGCCAATATAGATCCCTTAGCATTTCAAAATGATGCCCAACGACTACCATGGGATGAAGTATATTATACTAATAATGTTAATGAGAAGATAACAATAATTAGTAATAATATAACCTATTTAATAAACAAATATGCTCCTTTTAAAACGAAAACTTTTTGGATTACGAGCAGTATCAAACTTCTAATGAAACTTAGAGACAAGGCGCGACAAAAATATCTAAAGCAAAAGTCCGACGGTAACCTAAATTACTATAGGCAGTTAAAAATTTTCACTAAACACGCAATACACAGGGAAAAATTAGCTTATTTTCAACAAATGTCTTTAAAAATGGGGAAGGAATTCTGGAGTAATGCTAAAAAATTAAACTTTACAAAAAATAAAAATAACTTCATACCTGAAAACTTAAATAATGCAGAGGATTTAAATAATTTTTTTGCGAACTCTGTAGCATTCCATAAATTAACATCTAATGAAAAAAATATTTTTTACCGAACTAACAAGGATAATAGAATTCAGGAAGACTTTAACATAAACCTAATAAATGAAAATAATATTATAGATATTATAAAAAATATTTGAACTAATGGAGTCGGAATAGATGGCATTTCTATTAGAGATCTTAAGATATGCCTTCCTTATTGTCTAAAACTGCTAGTAAATATTATTAATTCTTGTATTTTACAAAGTATTTTTCCAAACGAATGGAAAATGGCTATTCTTGTTCCGTTGCCTAAAGTGTCATTGCCTGAAGGTTTTGAAGATATTAGACCGATCAGCATTCTACCAGTTATATCAAAAATATTAGAACGTCATATTTTTAATGAAATTTCAAACTTTGTTTATACTCTTAAAATAATTCCAGACTGTCAATCGGGCTTCCGAAAGTCCAATAACAAGTCTTCTTAGTATGATTAGTGATATCAGGGCTAAAAGTGATATTAAAGAAACAACATGTTTAACCCTACTGGACTTTAGTAAAACCTTCGATACCATCGATCATCAATTACTTTTAGCTAAATTGGATTACTTTGAATTTTCGGACAAAACTATTACTTTTTTTAAATCTTATCTTGAAGATCGTTATCATTGTGTCCGTGTCATAAATAACCCAGGTCAAGAATACTCAAATTTGCCCTTAAGCACAGGTGTACCGCAAGGCTCTATATTGGGACCATTACTTTTTTGTACTTATGTGGCTGATATGGAAAATTGCTTACAACATTCAAAATTGCAACAATACGCAGATGATTCTCAGGTGTATCTATCCTTTGACATGCCAGGCATGCTTAGTGCTCAAGATAAAATTAACAGTGACTTACAAAATTTGACCTTGTATGCCGAAAATCATAATTTGAAACTAAATGCTTTAAAATCGTGTGTAATGTTTGTAACAAATAATAAAAATCAATTAGATGAAATTATGAATACCTTAAAAATCAATATAAAGGGCGAAGATGTACCGATTGTCACTGAAAAAATAATTTGGGAGTGGTAATTGACTCAAATTTAAGTTTTACAACCCATGTTAATAATAAACTTAAGGCTGCTTATTCCCGATTAAAAGGTCTATATCAGTATAAAAATATTTTACCACCTGAAATAAAATATTGGTTGTGTGATGCACTCGTTCTGTCATTGCTCAATTACGGTGATATTGTATACGGCGACTCCTTAACAGTTTATTTATCTAACAAAATTCAAAAATTACACAACAGCTGTATGAGATATTCTTTTAACATACCATTTAGAAATCACATAACTCCTTATTTAAATACAAATTCTATCTTAAATATGAACAATAGAAGAAAGGTGCACATGTACAATTTAATATACAAAATCATGAAAACTGGCCAACCTGCAAGTTTAATAAATTTATTTTTCACTCGGGAACTTACATATAATACGCGAAATCCTTACTTACTTACAATCCCTATGCATAGAACATCCACATTTAAAAAGTCATTTGAATATGTAAGTGTCCGCATGTGGAATAATCTGCCTACTCATATAAAAGAAAGTTCACCTGCAAGTTTTTTATTAAATATAAAAAATATGTCTTAAATACGAAACTCACAGGAGTAGTATTGTAATGCTTTAAAGGGACCCACTTGTTATGGTATTGCTTAGCTGATTCCTGCATTAAAAGTATTGAGCTTTTTATTTTAATCCGAACGAAATAAGTTTCGTTTCGTCTTACCGCTTCTGTTTCTTCTGTGGTTCTTGACGGCCTTTGCCTTTGCTCCCTCTTTTGCGCTTCTGACTCTCTACTCTCTAAACTATTGATTAATTTATGCATATTGCTCTATCTTTCATAGAATTGTTTTTCTTTTTAAATACAACCGGGTTGTACGGCACATGCGCTGAGTCGCAAGTGTATCGGTTTTAAAATCGAAGTACACTCCAATTACCATATTAATATGGTTGTGATGAAACTTCATAAAATCATATACACTATTAATGTTTAATAATGTATTATTTATTGAAATTATTGTGTTTATTTTTTATGGTAATAAAACGGTTTTGAATTTGAATTTGAATTGAATTTACTAATTTTTTAGCTATGGATTTTTGAAACAAATAACTTGAGTTTGAAGTTTGAAGTTTAGTTAGTAAGATTTTAATTGATTGTAGTGCTGTACTTTCATTGTCACTGTAGTATCGGTTGTTAGCCACTATCTTTGTCTATGTAGCTCGACCCAAGAGATCTAATTTGAAGATACAACATGAATTTCGAGGCTCGCCTGCGGTACTTGTACGTCTCATAAAGCCTTGATTTTAAGTACCATAAATTGTAATTAGCTTGGGGTTGTGAAAAATAAAAAATTATAATATTTCTATCTTTTTTTCTGCATTCAAATCTATCTAATTTGGAACTAAAGAGTTTGTTTATGATATCTTAAAAAATGCTAAAACCTACATAGACGCCAACGACCGGGGTAATGAGAGCGTTTGACCCCTAACAAATCTGCTACCTCAGCAACCAACAGTTTACTTTACATACTTGCAATTAAGTCTTAATACATACTAGAGGGATTTTAAACCCCTTGTTTCAGCATGTCGTCATCCTTATCGTTATTGTGAGCATGCGCAGTACTACAATGTTATCACCTTGACTTTAATAACGATAACGGTTTCCGGTAACTACGAAGAAATAAAGAAGGTGTTATCGTAATCGTTGTGGTTATTTCATGGGGTGCAACGTTGCCAATGTTCTAACATTCTTTTGAGTTTGGCAAAATTTAATTGATTATTATTATTTCTTGGAGTAAATAAGGGTCAAATAATCTAGCAACGTAAGAGAAAAATCGTACGGGGATGGATATGAGGTGATTGTCACTGTCGAATTTGAACTCCGAAATCAAATCTAAACCTCCTATTTCAACTGGACTGGATTAGTCTGGATGGTATAACTATAATCATACTATAAAAATACATAAATATCATTTGTCATTGCCGTTATTATTAAGAGGATTTTTCACGTTCTTGTTAAGAGGTTTCAAATCTCTTTGCATCGTAATCGGTATCGATAATAAAGTTAACCATAACACCGCCCAAAACTGCTGTTATTTTTAGTTGGCTTAAAAGTTCTCTATTATCTGAAGCAGCTTACCTCCTTGTTCAATTTGAAAATCATAATTTCAATATTTTTCGATTTTTATATTAGTTTGTGTTATGCTATCTATTATTTATTAATTCGAATATAGAAATTGGGTTAAAATGTTACAAACGAAATCATCAATTTGAGCAAACCTGTATTTATTACTGAAAGTACATCATGTGATAGCCATATCGAATAAATAGATAACTGTTTATACATCATACATATAGACGAAGAGGAATGCCATAAAATATTCACAATTATTGTACTTACTTACATATAGAACAGTTTCTAATATTTGGACAGCATAATTTTATGAAGTAAAATAATACATATAAATCAATGAACCAATCAGAAGCTTTATTGGTAAAAAATATTATAATTTTTGGACAAAGCGTGAATGCAACACATTAGACAAAAATAAACTAAATGCCTATTGTCATTCGTCTTAAGTAAAAGAAAAAAATTAAAGCATCTAAAATCATAAAACAAAGAAAACATAGAATTCAAGAAAAAACCTCCCTAAGAACTGTTCTTCAAAATTTTAAAGCAAAATTCATATAGAATAATATTTTTGTACTTAAAATAAAAACTCGTTCTTTGAAGTAATACCAGAGACAAGGGGAGACAGTTAAGTAATATAGAAAATTTGTCCCAGCATGCCATCTCTTTTACTTGATGCATTTCTGTATAGCGCTCTCTTCATCTAGCCTAACCAAAGGGTATTGTAGATGGAGCCAAAGTCGTGTCGACGCTGTTGTAACAAGAAATGATATATGTCTTTGTCTAACTCATGAAATACTGGGTTAGAAGCTGAACCGCTGAATACTAGTAAATGATAACAGTTGACAGTTCAACACGTTTTGACTTTTGAGTTGTTAGTTTGGCTTCTTGATGTTTTTTTATATTTTTTGTGTTAATTTCACAATTTTCTATTTGAACCATATACTTTTTCATTCATCTTGTGACTGAAACGTTAATTTGTGTAAGTACTTAGTGGAGTGGATCAGTGGACTATTTAATAGAGACAAAACAAACAGCATCATGGCTGCCGAGCCTGCTTGCAGTGCTTGCATTGTTTGTGGATTAAGAAAAGATGAAGTTGAAAAATGCACTATTTTCCTTCGTCCCTGAAAAGGTAAGCATATGAAAATTAATTATTTCAGATAAGGCTGCTACAAATACAACACAAACACGTTTACTCACTCTGAGTCAAACCCTAATAATTAATTAAACCATTGCATGTCTTCTAGCGGATACCATTGGTAAAAAAAAGTGTGGCACTGAAACTCGGCCAGTGCACAAAAAAGATTGCACCAATTCATTACCTACCAATGGGGTATACGATTTGACCTTGAGTTCAAAACTTGGCTTTTCGAGGATCGAGTATTGAGTCGAGGTGCAGTGCTGTGAAGGCCATAGAAAAATGTTATTGACCATCTGTTAACTGATCCTTTGTCGGATTTCGTTATTTTTTCTTTTGGCAACACCATCGGTGCCACACGACCTTCAAGGATTCATGCGGAACTCATTGCACTCGGAGCAAGAAATGTCGCACCAATTTTCCAATGGTAGACAAATGCTTGCCCTGCACTGGCCAATGATATATACATTTTGCACTCGTGCCGCACTAGTTTTACCAATGGTATTCGCTATCATAATACTAATAATCTTTATTCCTTAAGTAGACATGCCTAATACATTGAAAGCTACAAAATACTCACACAAATACACAAATATACTATAAATGCCCTAATATACATACTAAAAAACGCTTCAAATGCTGAATTGACACATTTTGTTAACTTTGAGTTGCTCTACTGTTCGGTGGAAAACAACTCTAGGGCTTTATTGGTTTTGGTCAAGTTTGGGCAAAAATTGACTTCTATAATAAAAACTTTTTCAACCTTATTTTATACTTGACCCAGGAGTTGACCAACTTTTGCCTTAGATCTGCTACAGAAACATGATCATGTTAAAATAATATTACTTACTTTTTTAGATCCAAAATTTGGCAAGAATGTTTGGGAATGAAATATACTGGAGAGTCGCTGAAAAACTTCAGAATATGTAACAAACATTTCTCTTCAAATTCATATATGGATTTGACAACCGATAAGCTTTGACGAGATGCAGTTCCTATGCTTTGGATCCCATCTGAAATACCTTCTTCGACCAATGTAAGAACAAGCCTTGATGATGTCCAAAGTGCATTTAAAGGTAGCTAGTGTAATGTTAGTGGGCTAGTTCCATTAGTAGTAAGATAAGAATAGATTTAACCAGAGATTTAACATATCAAGTGTCACACGTCACACAGAAATAACACTAACACCAAAAAAATGGATTTAAATTACATAAATGTACATATAATAAAAAATACTCCACATCCAGACGTTTGGCCTAAAATTTACTATCACTTGCTCATCTCAACAGTTGTCTCTTACCAATTATTGGACAAGAGCTTCGAAACTTGAATACAAACTTAATTACTGCCAAGAAATTTTTCATGACTGGCTTTTCAACCACAATTATTCACCCCTTTTGATGTCATAACTTTTTTATTTTTCTTCACTTAAAGTCAAAGGGTGAATGAACTTAACAAACATTTTTTTGTTATTTCCAGATGGAACCATCGATGCAACCCCTGCCCAAGGAATAGTACCCCAGGCATCTACATCTCAAGTTCCTGCCCATAATATACCTACAACATCTATTGTCAAAGAAGTAATATCCCTGCCATCGACATCACAAACTCCTACTTTTCATAAGAGACCAATGAAGGTATTCCGGGACATTGAAAACCTGACATTCAATAATGCTACACCAAGGAAAAAGAAAAGAAATAATATATAATTTTGTATTTGTATAATGAACTGTGACATTTGTTTGAATTTTTCTAATCATTTATGATTTTTAATTTTAAGTAAGTACATATGGTAGGCAATGAATTCACTTATTATTGTTTGTATTACACTCTGACTATTAATTTAAACTTATGGCCTATCATGGTTTTTCCCATTCGCACTGCTCTTATGTTATACATGTCTGGGGCCATAGTAGGCAGGCGGGCAGGATATTTGCGCTCCAGAGGAGGGCTGTCAAAGTTGTTGCATACTTTACTATAGGGCGGATGTCAGACAGGCTTTTGTGGGACTTAATATCTTAACTTTGCCATCTGTTTATATCTTGGCATGTTCGCTCCATGTAAAAAGAAACATTAACAATTACAAGTTATTTTTAGAACACCATTATCATAGTACAAGAAATAAAAATAATATTAACTTATTTTTTTTTAAGATTGAATAAATCGTGCATCAGCACCAATTGCTATGGTCCAAATTTTTTTAATAAACTCTTTTCGATCAACTCTTCGTTATAGGTTTTTGTCACCCAAAATTTTGAAAAGAAATAAATTTTCAGCATTTTTTAAACTGCATTTTTCTTATATCAGCGACTTTGATGCTCTGTCCTTTTTGATGAGGTGGAGATTTTAAAAATTTTATTATGTATTTGTGTGAATATTTATCTAAAACTATTTGTGAACAACATCTCAACAACTCATCCTTTTTAAAATTAATCATACGAATACATAATAGAATTAAAAGATCTTCACCAAATCAGAATGGCTAAAATATAACAATAAAGCAATCAAAGAAACATTCAAACCTCCCGCGCTTTTGGCGGCCCATGCTAATCGCGCCATCTACTTTTATCTTTGGTGACACCAGACAGAGAGCATCGATCTTTCTTTCCTCGTCTATTACTTTGTACCTTTTTTTATCATTTAGTTGAGCGTCTCCCCTTGTCTCTGGTAATACCAAATTACTTTCTTTATTCGAACAATCTGACTCATTAAAAGTACGATTTTAATGTGATAATATTTAAAGAAATTTCGGTCATTCTATATTTTAGTGATGGTATAAAACTACCGATAAAATATGTCTTGACTACTTAATTTTAATAAATTACATGTTTAAAATATCATATATCATATATCTACGTTTTCTGAGCTACATACTATTAAAATGAACTATAAAATAAAAACATTTCATAGACAAATAATCATAATTTGATTTACATTTTAAAAAATAAGCGCATAAAAATCCTAATTAATATTAACGTTTTTAAAAATATATGGGGAATTGTCTCCTGTTTTTCCAATGAATGCGAAAATAAGAAAGATCGATTAATATTTTCAACGTATTTGTACTTAAATTGCCTTTAATTTGCAAGCAAAAACAATTGACATTTCTGAAGTAATTTTATTTCATAGCAACTGTATATTTTAAAATAACGTAAAATTAAAAGAGCTTGTAATTCATTTTAAGGTTGAATAAATAGCAGAATGGCTTGTCATAACTGGTAGAATTTTAAGATCCTCTACAGTCCGATGGCACTATGCTATATTACCCGCTTCTGATTGGTGGATTAACGTCACTTTCAGTTTATCTGCGATCCAGCGAATTTATTAGGATAAGTTTAGTATTGCAGTTGCCAGATTCTGTGTTTGGTTATGTTTGTTTCTTTTTGTAAATTTGAATTAGCTTGAGTTAGTTTTGTATGGTTACGCCCCGGAGCGAGCGAAGTGAGCAGATGACCACACGTGAAGAGTTAACAGTATTCTAAAGTGACGTTAACCCAACAACAGTGTTTTAATATATTTAGCATTTTTTTTTTTTAATATAATACTTGTTCATTTAGGTGTTTACTTTGCTATTTAGAGCAATAATTTAAATATATTAATATAATCAAAGTAATTAAATATGGTTTACAATTATTATTTTAAATATAGCTATACATACCGCTTCACATAATTTTAGCAACGACGGTTTTAATTAACCCCTTAGAATAGAGAAGAAAAATAGACGACAAATATAGGTCATAAAAGGTGGCAAACATTAAGTGATTAATAAATCTCTTAACTATGCTGGTAAAATATAAATTCGTAACAGAAACTTTCTTACCTAAAAAGTACGTGTGACTTTTTACATGTTTTTCCCATACATCTCAATTAGAAATTACCCAACAAAGCCCAAAACTTTGGCAAAACAATTGCAATTTAGACTGAAATGATTTGTCTGTGTTGGTTTTCGCCTGTAATAAAATGTTTTTCATATATTCTTTGTTATTGTTTTTGACACTTATAAAAAGTGTATCTTTGATAAGATGACGAATGTGCCTAAAAAAATAACGATTATGTTTCAATAATGTTTGGATTCTTATTTTGCCCCCATCCATTATTAAGCCTGGATACCTATGATAAACTAATACTTAAGATATACAGGTTATCCGATAAGTATAAGACAAAATCACCTCAATTTGTCATAGAAAAAAAAGTATCTCTCTTAACGGACATACACAGCCCCAAATGGGTAACGACTTACCTTTTTCGCTCTAACTTTTGAACGGGCTTGTATAATTTTATAAAATTTTAATATTTTATGTAGGTTATAAGAACTAATAAAACCACATTACAGTAGATGTTTTACATTGTCTGGGAAGTAAGGCCCCATTACACGGTAAATATTATTGCATCAATATCGATATTGATCAATACATTGATCGTCTTAGTGGTATACTGAAAAAACAATATTGATGGATAAAGAACTAAAGAAATTTAAAACGGTTTAATTTTTATTGAGGACCCGTCAATATAGTGAGGTCGCGTCAATAAGTATTTTGTCCTGTGAGGGATATATTGCCACTTAGAGCTAGATCTAGTACGGTAACTAATCAGTTCAATGTATTATTTCACTTCACGCATGACCCTCCACTCGCTACGGGTGCTCAAAGAACAGAAAGTAACCAAAACTAACCCAAGTTATGTCCAAAATAAAGAAAAAAATACTTTATATAAACATAAACAATTTTTTTTAAACCGTCAGGAATTGAACCCCGGGCCGCCGCCGCGGCCGTATCAAAGGTCCAGCATCTAAGCAATGAACCACCAGAGTACTTCCAGACAATTCATTGCACCGCAAAGACATCATTAAACTGAAGGCTGATTTGTTACCCTGCTAGATCTAGCTCTAAGTTATATTGTCATTTTGTATAATATTATAACCTCAGTCATTAGCAAGTTGTAGTGCAGAGCGTTCAGCTCTACAGCGCGGAGGTACAGAAAAATTCTAACTTCTTACGTGTTTTGCGATGGAAACTGACAAAAAATAAAACTAGAACAAAAGAGTAAAAGTCAAGGAAAATACAGTGAAACGACAATGAAAAGGAAGAGGTTGAATTCGCGGATAAAGAAGAGAGAAACTTCATTTTAAAATGTATAAAGGTAAGTATTCTATTTATATTTTGAAGTCTAAAAATAAAGTGCCGTACTTTGTATAATTTTATCGTTTCATCTATTGAATAAATCTATATTTCATGTTAGGTTCAAACGCTGATGAAGTATTTTAAACAAAAGTAATTACATAAAAAATGTAAAAAACTTAATAAATGAAAAAAAGAAATTGAAATTCTGGGTTTTGTTTTAAATTAGTCTTTTTATACACGGTGTCACCGTTTTTGTAACAGGACTCTTATAGAAAAAAATAATTTCAAGACAAAAAGTTCTTGCGAAACCAATGCAACCAGCTTCTGAAACTGTTGTTCATCCATTCGCAAAAAATTTCGGTAGTCGTCATGCTCAGTAGTGAGTCGTCGGAGTACTTCCCCATATCCATGACTGGGTCGTTTATCTAACCAGCTTTTGATCTGCACTTTTCTTTGTCTCATTTTTTCTTCTTTTTAAGTGCCACAGTTAGCACAATTATCGTTATTTCATACACCTTTGTTAAAAGCACGATCGTAACTAACACACAAAAAATAGTTTTTGTATAAGCTGTTATTGAAATAAGAAATCAGACTACATAACCATAAAACACTAGTCGTTTTTATTTCGTTAAAAAGATGTTTATTGACATTTTTTAAAAAATCGTCTGATTGATTGAGTCAACAAGACTTATAGTGGAGGGATGCAGAATTTTTTCTGATACATTTCTAAGTCGACATTTACCGTACGCAACATCTCATAAAATGGTTAATTTTACCTTATGTCATCGATTGGTCGATGCTTAAGAGAAAGAAGTAATAAGTCAAATGAAATTTAAAAAAAATGCTAAAAGTAAATAATATTTTTCTAATCCATTTTAGAATTTTTCTTGCTAAATCGTAATGGTTAAGGTCTTCTAAAAAAAGCAAGAGGAGGAAATTCTGAATAACATTGCTGAATATACCTCTAATAGGGTATGAAACCTTTTTATGCGATAAAGCGGGTTGTTTATAAGACACTTCGAGAACTGCTACACCCTTGTCACGTCTAAAAGGTGCATGTCTTGTCTCCCGCTGAATGTCCTGCAAAATCCAAATTTTACTAGTATTGTTTTGTACACCAACGAAACCGTTTTGCCGGCTTGCGTATTTGACATTAAAATCCATATGCAATCAAACAGACAAAGCACCAACAAAGGTGCGTGGTTAATAGCTAATCCTGGATTATTGGGAAGTATCTTATTTAGACCGTTCTTTTTGAAGACAGATTAAATTAATGATGTCGCGTAGCTGCAATTCTTGCAACAAAACTAAACGGTTTATAAGTAAATGCGCCGTTAGAAATTAAACGTCAAATGTGGTTTATGCACGACGATGCACCGATCCATTTCAGCAATTAACTGCATCAGACTTATCAAATATTCCTTTGGATTTTTATGGTCAAATTTAAAGAGGCTTCTATATTCGGCGCCATTTCATAACAGGGAAGACCTGATAGAAAGAATAACACCATTGCAACGAAAGTCGAGATAGCCTCTTGTTTCAAGTACAACGACAGAACATCCATCGGATAAGAGAATTTATAGAGATATTTCAAAAATCTGCTCAAGTAAATAAGGAGAAATTAAGCTTCCACATTTTCATCATTATTGCTTTCAAGCTATCTCCAAAATGTTAAAAAGGTTTAGTTTTAAGTAGGGTACTATAATAGTACGGCGGTTAGTCAGCGATATTGGGACCAGCCTTGTATTTTTGAGTAGAGCATTGAGATTTGGCACAGGGGTAGTGCATACCCAAACCTCACTTTTAAGAAGTGGAACCAATCTTGCAACCACGGGAGAACGGCGGTATGGCGGGTTGCATATCTGCCAAAGGCAAATTTGAGAAAATCGCTGTTTCTATGGGTGAATATCACTCACAAATATTACGGGAGGTGTTCTGAAACGTAACTGGAACATGTGCCAGTCGCGTGGTGGCAGATTGCCTACCCTCTAGGCGCAGTAACTAATAAAATCGATTGTGTAGTGCTAACCTGAAGAATTGTAAGCTTGGGTTCTTAATAAAACTCCAACAATTCTTGTATCAGTACCCTTTTTTAGTGTCAACAGATACAACTGACAATGATTAACGTCTCGAATTCAGCTTTGACTTTTCTAACCTTGTTTGTTGTCGTTCTGAGAGCGGGTTGCGCCTTCTCGCATAAATCTCGCTTATCTTGAAATAAGGTCTATTTGCCATAGAATCAATTGTTAAAACAATGGTTTCAATTAAAATTAAACTTTAGTTTAGTATATGCTATAGACATGCAAGGAGGTAGAGTCCGCCCTGAAGGCTCTCAATTTTCTACTATAAGGTAAGAGGTAAGTACCCTTGTCTCCCAATTTAGATTAGAAAAACCTTTACCAGCTACTGAGACTTATCACCGCAAACAAGAGCATATTACAACAATAAGTCAAGACCTGGAGAAAGTTCAAACTTGGAGCGACAGAAATTTGGTCCAGTTCAATGCAGCAAAGACCCAAGCAGCCACGTTTGCCAAGAGGGCCAATACGGCGGGCCCTGACATCATTATGGCAGAATCGACCATTCCTTCATACTCACCAATCGGACTGCTGGGTGTCTCGGTCACCAGTAATATGTCCTGGCATGATCACGTTGCTAACATCGCAAAATCAGCCTCCCAGAAGCTTGGTGCGCTATTTCGCAACAAAAAACTGTATACACCGCAGCAGTTGCTCTTGCTCTAGAAAGCGTAAATAAGACCGTGCTTAGAATATTGTTCACACATCTGGGGTACCGCACTAAAGCACACCCTAAAGCTGCTTGATTCCATTCAGAAGAGACCTGTACGTCTCATCGGTGACTCGGAATCTGGATAGTCTCGAACACCACAGACATGTGGCCGAGATGTCCCTGCTTTACAGATACTTTCACGGCAGATGTTCCCAGGATTTGGCCCGGCTCATCCCACCCCTGGCAACGCCTGTCAGACAGTCGCGACGGACGGCGAGAGTGCACCAGTTCGTCATGGAACTGGAAATACCTAGAATATCGCTTTACAAGAACTCCTTTGTCTGGCGCACTGCATAACTGTGGAACTCACTCCCAGGGCATCTGTTTACCCCTAATTAAAACCTACAACTATTCAAGAATTGTGTCAATCAATATCTTCGCACCACACACCGCTCGTCGAGCGCCATAGAATCTCGCTTTAGTGTGTATGCCACTGCCATACAAAAACGGTTATTTCTTTTTTGACAGATTTAGATCATGAAAGATTTAAATGTGTTTGTTGAAGAGCAGCAGAATATAAGGCGAAGTAGGGACGTATTGACTGGTCTCTGTGTACTGTTTCAGAAAACTTCGCAGGGAGAGGACCTCATCGATCCCTCACTAGACAAGCCAGCAAAGATAGATGCAGGAATCGGTACCGTGGGTAGGAACCCAAAAGCTTACCAGAAACTAGGAAATATTTCTCGTAATGCCAACGTGGATGCGTTAGATGCGGGCCTTCGCATTGAGCATAATTTAAGAACCGATAACCCAAAATGTCACAAGCGCTGCTTCGTACCTTGCGATTCAACCAAGCTCGCTAGAACTTAGAGAGATATGCAGATTGGTTGTCAAGAAAATATCAAGCCATCCGTCAAGTTAGCTACACGGGGAAGTCTCGAAGAGGTCAAATCAGCTAATGACAAGATAGAGTGAATTTTCTGTGGCAAGCACTGGTCAAGATTCAATCCAACTCATAAACTGACTTTTACAGGAACTAGAAATGCGATAGAAGCTGCTGCAACCAAGAAACTAGACAGTAAAATTTGAATCGCACTCCTGGGTTGGCAGGGTAGGCTCGGCGTATGGTACCAAAACAACTGTCGGACAAAGTATGTGCGAGACTTAAAAACTAACTCAAGTCTAGGCAAGAAATCGGAGCAGTTAGCTAAATCATGTGACATTGCACTTGAACAACTGATCAAGCAAATAAATATTGAAAAGGAATGCAGTGAAGATGCACCTGCATTTCTGTTGGCTGATCTTGCCCGCAGTCATGCCGACAAAATGCTTAAGGAAAGAGTGAGTAACGGGTTTGTACACTCCAGCGGCTTTAGGGAAATGCTGGTTAATTCTGAGGACTTCATACGAGCAGAAGGCCAGACAAGCGATCTCCCCAAGCCGGAACCAGCCATCACCGTCAGTGTGCGGCTGCAAAGCTGGCTCGGAAGGATGGAGGCTGCTCTATAGAACTAAGCCTACAGCTCAAGAGGCTTGTAAAGAAACGCTGGTGTCATGTAGATATAAAAATAAATGTGCTGGGAAATGCAACTGCGCTAAATCTAAAGTTCTTTGCTATGAGTTTTGTTGTTGCCCATGCCCTAAGAACCTTGATTAACACCAAAAAGAGTGCCAAAATCTGATATTTATGGCTCAAATTTGTGATATAGGTAATAGATTTAGTATTATTACATTCCGTGATTACGTCTAGTACAATGAATAATATTTTCCATTAATAACGATATGGAATTAATGCTAAACGATTTAAATAATGTTGTTAAACTGTCTGTTTGTAATAAATATCGCTTTTCTTAATATTTTAGTTTTCTATCCACCTTACAACTGAGGTAACCTAAAGCTAACTATTTTGATATTATTATATTTATGAGCACACCGATTTAAAAACGTGTATGGGTCCATTGGGAACTGATTTATTTATCTTTTGTTTGTGGAAATGGAGTCACTCACAAAAATCCCTAGCTTAACACTACAAAACCTATTGCAGTAATTTCTGCGCCTGAAGGTAGGCAATCTGCCACCACGCGGCTGGTACATACTCCAGTTACGTTCCAGAACATCTCCTGTAATATTCTAACCCATAGAAGAGGTCGGGTGTCCTCGGCGTTTAGCGATTTTCTCAAAATTGTCCCTGGCAGGTATGCAACCCACCATACCGCTGCTCTCCCGTGGTTGCAAACTTGGTTCCACTTCTTAAAAGTGAGGTATGGGTATATACTACCACTGTGCCAAATCTCAATGCTCTACTCAAAAATGTAAGGTTGGGTTGACTAACCGCCGTACTATAAGGTTTAGTCATGATAATTATGGGTTCTTCTTTTAGCGGAGATAACTGTTTAAAATTCTGCCCAGTAAAAATATTATGGAAGAAAAAATTTACCACTTGAGAACAGGTTACTGTTACCATTTTATGTAAAACGTTGGTGAACGTAAGTTAGAATAAAACAATAATATTGCTTCAGTGAGGATATTTCGTGACATGGATATTTAATTTCGTGATTCAGGTAAGGTAAATTCGTGATATTGCAATTATGGCGTAACAATTTTTCTAATCATAAAGAAAATAAGTTTATTAAGTATAACTACTTTCGGAACATTAAAGTAAAATAAAATTAAAACTCTTTGAAACAGAAATAGTAAAATACTTAATTAACATGCTAGTTTGTACAGGTTTTCAGTCCTCGTCATCAGTGTCTTTATTTTTTCCGCACATATCGCACATGAAGACATGCTCTTTGGCATCAGAAGATATTTAACGTAGTTTGGATTCAGGCAGCAGGAACATTGGACCCACGTAGCATAATTTTTCTTGGCATCTAGAGAAGAACTGCCACCACACTTTCCACAGTCCCAGTCATCATCTTTAGAAGCCACTTGCTTAGATTTTCGGTTAGCTAGGACTGGTAGTTTTGGGTAGTTCATCGTTTAATAAAGAAGGCATATTAGTTTTCAAATTGTTCTTAAATCGCGTTTCTTTTGAATTGGGTTTGCAGTAGAAGGCTTTGCTGGCAGAGTCAATATTTTGCTAATTTCAGAGTTTCTTTGAACTGCTGTACCTTCATTAGCTATTAAATAAGCACATTAGAAGTTAGCAGGGACAGGGCAGGAGCTTCTTTTCTCTCGAAAAGGATTCTCTCAAATTTCTGAACGCATTTATAATGCAATCAGTGCAATCCTGAAACGAAGGCTGGATTCAGTATAGTATGAGAGTTGGTTCTGTTAGGCTTTTCAGCATTTTCTTTCTTACAGGCATGTAAGCTTTTCGACCAGAGGGTCTTTAACAATTTATAAACGCCTACATCCAGCGGCTGTAACAAATGGCTAGTTTGAGCTGGAAATGTAAATAAATCAACATCATTTTCTAATCCAAGCGTAATAATTTCCGGACTGATGTGTGACGCGGAAAAATACATTAACAAAATCACCGGTCGTTGAGATGGAGGTAATGAAACTCGAAAACTAATATAAAAAGATGTCACTGTTGATGGATGGACCGTTTGGAAATAGCTTTACTTAAGCATTCGGGAGGCAGTCATGCTTCAAACTGTCGTTCGAACGGACACCTCTGAAAATTGTTAAAGGTGAAATTCATGCTCCATGCATTGGCGCAAATCTAAGACTACTTACTTAAAAAGACAAAGTCTTTCATTCATAATTTTCTAGAAAACTGCATCGTAAACCACAGACTGTGATGTGCGTATTTATCAATGAAACTGTGGTACAGAAAGTGGCTAGTGGGTAAACAAACATAGGCGTAGCATTTTTATTTTCCCTAATATTTTTTCTTTCACAAAAATTCAATCGATTTCGCAAAAACTAAAAATGGGAATTTGTGGGTCGTTTATAGAGTTCGATTCTTAAATTAAATTTAGATATTGAAATATTGGGTAATTTGAGACCGACAATTTTCAAGTTTGAAAACGAATTTTTTAGCACATAATATAAATTTGATTGTCTTGAGCAGGAATGCTATTTAAATGTATTGAAAAGTCTTTATTAATGTTTTAGATTTAGAGGGATATTAAATTATAAAAGATTAAAAGTCAATAAAGTTCCATCACCATACCTCCAATTTTTTTGTTCATACTGATTGGGTATCAAAACGTATAAAAAAAATGTATCGACAATTTCGAACACCAAAACTGTGGCTCGCGTAGCCACAGAATTGACTATAACGTATCGAAACCGGTTTAAATGACTAAAATAAATTGGAACTAACTGAAAATAACCGAAAGCTGTTTGAATGACTAACCAAAAGTAACAAAAAGCACCAAAACGGGCTAAAACGTATAGAAACAGATTAAAAATATGAAAGTAAGTTAAAACTAACCCACATAAACTGAATTTTGGCGACTACCCAACACTAACCAAAAACATTAAAATTGGTCATAATTAAGGTATCGGAACCGGTTCAAATGACTAAAATAAATTGGAACTAACTCAAAGTAACCGAAAGGTGATTGAATGACTATAACCAAAACTAACTAAAAGAAGCAAAACCTATCAGAACACATTAAAAATGTTAAAGTAAATTAAAACTAACCCAAATTAACCGAATTTTGCCGATTAACCAAAACTAACCAAAAACGTTAAAATTGCTTATAGCGTATCGGCACCGGATCAAATGACTAAAATATATTAAAATCAACTGAAATTTACCGAATGTTGATTGAACGACTAACCAAAAGCACTAAAAAGTGGTAAAACATATTGAAACAGATTAAAAATATTAAAGTAAGTTGAAACCAACCCAAAATATCCGAATTTTGGCGACTAGCTAAAATTGAACAAAGACATTTAAATTGGTTATAATAACGTAGCGGAATCGGTTCAAATGTCTAAAATAAATTGGAACTAACTGAGAGTAACCTAAGAGTAACTAAAACTAACTAAAAGTAACTAAAACTACAAAAACGGGCTAAAACGTGTTAGAACAGATTAAAAATGTTAGAGTAAGTTAAAACTGATACAAATTAACCAAATTTTCGCGACTAACCAAAAACATTAAAATTGTTTATAACGTACCGGTTACCGGTTCAAATGACTACAATATATTAAAACTAACTTAACTTTAACGAAAGTTGATTGAACGACTAACCAACACTAACCAAAGCGCCAAAAAGGGCTAAAACGTAATATCGGAAAAGATTAAAAATATTAAACTAAGTTGAAACTAACCCAAATTAACATAATTTTGGCGACTAACTAAAATTAACCAAAAACATTTAAATTGGTTATAATAACGTGTCGGAACCAATTCAAATGACTAAAATAAATTGGAACTAACTGAAAGTAATCGAAAGTTGATTGAATGACTTACCAAAAGTGAATAAAAGCACCAAACGGGCTAAAAGATATCAGAACAGATTAAAAATGTTAAAGTAAGTTAAAACTAATCCAATTTTGGCGACTAACCAAAACCAACCAAAAACATTAAAATAGCATATATAACGTACTGGAACCAGTTTAAATGACTAATATATATTAAAACTAACTGAACTTTACCGGTAGTTGATTGAACGACTAACCAAAACTAATTAAAAGTAACCAAAAGCATCAAAAAGGGCCAAAACGTATCGGAACATTAAAAATATTAAAGTACCTCGAAACTAACCCAAATTTACCGAATTTTGGCGACTAACTAAAATTAGTGAAAAACATTTAAGTTGGTGATAACGTACCGGAACCAGTTCAAATGACTAAAATAAATTAAAACTAACTGAAAGTAATCGAAAGTTGATTGAATGACTAACTTAAACTTACCAAAAGCACCAAAACGGGCTAAAACGTACCGGAATAGGTTACAAGAATTAAAGTAAGTTAAAACCAACCAAAACGAACCGAATTTTGGGGACTAATCAAAAATCTTAAATTTGATTATAACGTACTGGAGTCGGTTCAAATGGCTAAAATAAATTTGAACTAACTGAAACTAACCGAAAGTTGTTTGAACGACTATCCGAAAATGACTAAATAACCAGAGGCACCAAAACTGGCTAAAACGAATCGGAACACGTTAAAAATATTACAGTAATGTTATAGCTAATTATATATTATTAATATATTTTCCTATCTACAAGTGGAGGGTAATTTTTTTAGGTCTTCATATCTGCACCTTTCTTTATTTATTTATTTTTTAATTATGATAATCTTTAATATTAAACTAAAAATGCATTTCTTTTATTAAAAATATTATAAACACTCGTAAATATACAAAATATTTACTTTTTTAAACTCTGCTTTTAAAAACTATTTGAATTATAACACATATCACATTTTTGCTTTTCTATTTATCATTTTCAATGTCCCCCCGGTTGCATCTTTGCGAAGGACTGTGAATTTTAATTAATTAAAAATTAAACATATTGCAATACACCATAATACTAAATCAAATCGCCTCATTTAGGATAGTATATACATACTTTTATCGTAATAGATGTAAAATTGCCTTTTATAATATTGTAATGGCGTTCAAAATGTTCCAATAATTAAATGGAGTAGGACTACTGATTTCGCTATTGAAAAATCAAAAATAATAATCACCACAATAAAAAAAATCTCAAAAGAACAAAACAAAGCAAAGGAAGAGATTAAGAAAATACCAGGCAAAATTATTTTGACAATTCCTAAGATTTAATTTTAAGTAGGTATACAATGCTTATTTAAACAATCTAGTTGAATAACTAATAAGTATACAAAAGTGTATTCATTTCTAAATAAGACAGCTTTTGCAAGTAGACTTCTAACTCTTGGTTTCTGAGAAAATTCACGCTTTTTAAGTTCCATAATGTATTCTGATTTTAAAATAATTTCTTAACACTAATTTATTAATTCGGTTCCATGGCAATTTAACGGCTCATCTTCATATATATGGTCCTCAAACCAGTCCAGTAAAAGTAGATGGCAAGGTTTTAAAAATATTTATAAGCAATATATCATTCAGTTTTCAGAAGTGTGTTTATAATGCGCGCACCACAAGCCTAGGACTCGTCAGGCGGTAGGACTCGTGTAGACCATTAAGACGAAAATATCAATTATGCTAGATTAGTTTTATTTTTGATTTGCAGTTATAATAAACTTGTAAAGTGTTATTAGAAGCTAATTGTCATCTACTTGTACTTGAACTAGAAACACATGCATTATTTTATTGCTTTGTATGGCCCACGTGGGACGTCAATGAAATATGAAATGACATTTAATACTCACCGATGAAACAAAAGTTTTGGAAAATTCCGACTTGTTTTCTTGCAAACTCTACAATGATGAACCATGATAAAGTATTAAACACTAATTTGCCACAAAAAGTCTTACAAAGCATTAAAGAACACCACCCGATATAAGATTTAAAATATGCCGTTTTACTACTAGTACGCCATCCATGTTGTCATTCAGCCGGAATCGGCCGAAAGTAGACGAGACGTAGCCGAAGCAACCGAGACTGCTGCGCGGCATTGCCACTTTTATTTATAAAAATTCCCCGCATCCTTTATGACAATATTTCAAATTCTAAAGTAGGTAATTACGTATGTTTTTTTGGTAATTAACGTAGATTTAAATTAAGTATTTATAGAATAACAAATGTAACATGGTGCAATAAATTTAAAATAGTAAGTGCCATTTAAAAACAAAATATACCTAATTGAGAGTTAAATTCACTGATTAATAAGGAAATATGGCAAACATGCTCTTGTACCACAGTGTGTGTTAGAATGAGATCTAATTTTGGGGTACATGCAAAAAGCAAATAAATGTATCTTTATATTTTATTTTATCTAATGCGCAAATATATCCCATTGTAGTTTACGACTCCCCTTTATCGGCATATGCTCTTTTGTAGACGTAAGGCTTTCCA
>MU185454.1:67163-88509 GCA_016904865.1 Pissodes strobi | reverse complement strand
TACACCGTTTGGTTAACTTTCCTCTTAGCAGAGAAAGATTTAATAATAAAAAGGAAACAATTAGGAATATAGCGAAAGTCAATGGTTTTAATACTAAATTAATAAATAAACTAATTAATAGGCATTTGTTTAGAAAGACCACTCGTGATTCCACCTCTTTCGTTGATCAGGATGAAAATACAAAATATGTTTCGATACCGCATAATGCTTGTATACTAGAGGACTCCAAAAAGTTTTTAAGGAAGTAGGTTTAAAATTAGTATACCAGTCTCAGTTTAACATTAAGAAATTATTAGGTAGTTCAAAGGACAAAATTGAAATATTAGAAAGAAGTGGAATATATAAAATTTGATGTATGGATTGTAACCAAAAATATGTTGGACAAACTAGACGATCTATACAAACGAGATTCAAAGAACATATACCTCATTTAAAGTATGGTAGAACAGAAAAATAAAGTGTTGCCGATCATGCTTTTGATAATATTCATATAATAACAATTAAACATTTCAAATTAATTCATAATATAACTGATAGGAGATTATTAGACGCATATGAAAGTATGGAAATTATTAAATGTAAGAATAGTTTAAATAGAGATAGAGGGCCCATTCCCTATAGTCCATTGTATTGGTTGATCAAGCGTGACTAGTGGGATTCCAGGATTGGTTCGTCGAGGGCTAAAATTCTGTTTCGGTATTGTGGATAAAACTCTGTTTTAGTGCATGTTGCCGAAGGTTCCAAACCCCAACGTAGTTGAAATCTTTATGTTTATTTTGGTAAATTGCAGTAAAAATAATAATTCGTGTAGCCACAGTTTTTCAAGGTTCTGAGACAGGGCATATTTCTAAAGTTTATAGCCCCATTTTTAAGGATATATAATCATGGACAAATTTCTGGTCAAAAAATGGTGGCGCCCGCACCTAACTGCCAAGACATAGACCCACGCGTTAAAAAAATAATCCGCTGCGTAAACCTGTCATATGGACCGTCTAATGGGTAACTAGCAATTAAGGTTACATATTTGGCCCTTAACGCTTAAGGCTAGTTAAATAAGTGGCGGCTAACTTTAAGGGCCCGAAAACAGCATTAGATATTTTTGGACAGGTAGGTGTAAATTTTCTTTTCTTATCGTTTTAGTGAATAATTTTTTAATTTTTTTTGGTACAAGCTTAGTTTAACTTAATATGGCCCAATATTTTCTCTTTCAGCTTATTAGATAATACATTTATAACTTTTAAATTTTTCGATGACTGAGCAAATTAATCTCAGACATCTGGTTTTGCCGGAAATTGATAATGAACTGAAATTAAGAGGTATTACTCTAGTCGTGACCGTAACGATAAAATTAGGGTTTTAAGACGTCTTATGGATAAAGAAGCGCAAGGTGCTAAAAATATTGGTGTAGAGACCGTTACCTTTGATTTGCCGACCGAATGTCAAGAAATTGAATCTACCTTAACTAGTATTATTCCTTTAATAGTTGATTTTGACGGTATTCCTTCAGATTTTCTGTAGTTTAGAATTAAACTTCGTTTACATCATGTAATGGCTCGCGTTCAGAGAATAGCTGTCTCGGAGGATGACACTAAGCCACAAGTAGAAAAATTTAAACATGACACCTAAGTTCGTTACCTCACTTTAGATGCAGATGCTCAAGATAAAGTAGATGTTTTGCAAGGTGTCGAATCATATGACAGTGTACCTTAACTCTTGCACATCCGTCACCTATAACTGTCATCTTCTTCTCTCTCTAGTTCAAACAATTCCAGAGTAGAACTTAAAATTTACTGGTGATCCAAGAAAGGTTTTCCACTTTTTAGAATGAGTGTCCTATGAGGTTACTGACGAGCAACTTTTTATGCCAGCTACTTTATGGTTTTCTGGGGATGGCTTAATGTGGTTTAGAAATATTAAAATATAACTGGGACAATATCTCTCAAAAATTTAAAACGGATTTTCTTCCGCCATTTTGTGTTGATGAAATTTGCGAACAGATAAAGTCTAGAAACAAAACAAATTTGAAACTGTTACAATTTTTGTCTTACAATTTGAAAAACTTTTCTCGATTCTTACATCTTCCTAGTGAGGCTCGTAAAGTAAAATATATGAAGCAAAATTTATTTCTTGAATATTATACTACCTTAGCATTGCATGATATAACTATTGTAAGCCAACTTATTTCTTTGGTTAAAAGGCTAGACGAAGCAAATCTCTTAAAAACTAGACATCTTCAGAAAAATCAAACTGAAACTCACGAGCATTTCTCAAATCTAAACAGCCCTTAGACAAATCTGAAGGTTCTAGGTCACCAACCTTTTAAATTAGTTAATAATATTACATTTATTTCTCGAAACATTTTTGAGTGTAAATGTTGGAACTACGCTCAGGGCCTTTTACCATGAATGCCGTTATAAAAGAAAAATGTTTTGTTTTCCTTGTAGTAGAGCAGCTGCTACCGTTAAAAATTGTCTTATCTGTAATTAAAAAAATAATAATTTTCTAGTGGTACATGACCAGGCCGTTGTGTGACACCTCCCCTAGAGGTCAATTCTCTCAATTCTCTTAGTTCTCTATATTTGCTTACCCTGTAGATCGACATTGTCTTTTCTCTCTTACAAGTCTTGCGGTTTCCGGCAATTCAGGGACCTCATATTCGCGATATTTGTCCCTAGATGTTTAAGATATTTTAATACTAAAAATAAATAGATAGCTAAGTTCGTAATACCCTGAATGCAAGGAAATATATGTCATACTTTTTATTTAATACTTAGAGTTAATGAATTTATTATATATGTAAAAAAACCAGAGAAAATATCCAGCGAACAAGCGGTTAAATTTTCCCGCGGAAAGAACGTTAAAAAACGTGAGAACGCCGCTTCGCAACTTACAAAAAACCGTCGGCGAAAATTGCTTGTCTGAGAGGGTCATTAGGCAACTCAAAGGCCACAAAACACGTACATTTTTGAAACTTACTTTTGTAATAGCTACAATAAATAAATAAACAGTGGATGCACTATAGCTCCAATGCAATAGGCAAGATCGTGGTGGATTTTTGAATATCTATCACGAACTTACCTATATCACAAATATACCGTATCTTACCCTACTTATGATTAACCTTGTACCTGTTTCTCTACAACATACCCTTCAATGCATACTGCGATTTAAAAATGAATCAGAATAACTTCTTCATGCCTCCACACAATTACCGAGTGCTTGTCCATAAATTACATGCATGTCAGCGTAAGTAAAAACGACTGGTGTTTTATTCTGTGTAGTAGTATTTTTATTTCAATAACGCATTATACAGAAATATATTTTGTTCGATAACAGTTACTTTTATTGAAACAAATGATCTTTTTTGGAGAGAAATGACCAAAGTATTTAAAAAGTCAAAAGTTTTCAGCTCTGCAAAATGGCACCCAACAAATGTGGTGGCAAGTTCGTTTCTGAGTTCCTTGATGATGTAAAATATTTACTGTAGTATGATTTTATTATTGTCGTTATCGTCTACATAAAATAGCAATATTTATAAAATTATTCAAGTCGGTTCAAAAGTTAAAGCCGAGAAGGTGAATCACTGGTACCCGTTTGGGGCTCTGTATCTGCATTAAGAGGCACTTTAGGAATTATTTTTCTATGATAAACTAGGGCTATTTTGACCTTCCGTATACGCACCCGAGAGTATGCCATATGCTTACCCATATAATACAAAAATTAAAACTCCCATTTTTTGGCGTAGCGCGGAGAATAAGTGAACTTTATGCCTTTTACCACTCTAACGAATTCTTTCGCATACTGTATATTGGCCAACCTTTTCTGTTTCCCTTCTATCAAAATACATATTTCACCAGCTCCGAAATATGCAATTTTGGGTTTGTCATTCTTTGAAACTAATTTCGCATGTTCCCATTAAAATTTGACGGTTAAATAAAATCCGTACACAGAATACAAGAAAAATATGTTCCATTTTTCGCAGAGAGCAAAACTAGATTCGCATTTACACACAGGAGTATTTTTAAAAGTTGGCACGAATGTATAATAAATTGGGTTTTCGAGCCCGTATATTACCCGGGACTTGAGTCTCTTTTAGTCAGATGTGTTTCTTCGCGCATTTGAAGCGAATGCGGTTTTTAAGGGAATTTTTCCTCGGGAAATGTTAAAAGCACGTACGAATTTTAGCCGGCTTATTTGTCTCTTTTTACATGCAGAAAATGTATGATTCTGATTTTTGTCAATAACATTTGGTTATATTAAGATTTATTACGATTGTATAATGCTATCTTAAGCTCTGGGTATATAATGATGTGATATAAATAGTCCAATGAGTATGCATACTATGTACACTATACAGATATTTAAAACAAATAAACAAGGCAAACCGAATTAAAACGTATTGACTTAACAGATATTGGGGGCTTCCTTCCAGAAGAGCGTATTAAACAAAACATAATTTTTCAGAATCCTTTAAAGGTATTTCAAAAATCAGCAATAAGAGTTACGACTTTGCTTACTACCAGATAATAGTTATTTGTTTTACTAGGCAGCAAAATAGTAGATTGACTGTCGCGGCTGATAGTTCATAGCCGAGCGTAGCGAGGCTAGGAATTCAGCTAAGGCAGTCAATCTACTTTGCTGCCGAGTTGAACATATAATTTTTTCTCCGATTGTTTATAATGATATATGTATATTGTATATTTGCAAATTATTACAACAATCTTTTTGTTTTTGCTGTAGTGATAAATAAAGACAAAATTTGATAGAAATCGCAATTGTTGGAACGGTTGGTTGCTATGGAAATGTATATGTCCGTAATAATTATAGTTTAACAACTTATGTCAAACGTTTTATTTCCATGGAGACTAATCACTTTGCTGCCTAGGCAGCAAAGTACTTACTTTGCTGCCTGGACAGGAAAAGTAATACTTTGCTGATTGATATGTGTCTGCAAAATTAATATTTGCTGTCAATCGGAGAAAAAATTGTTATTGTGTTTGTCTTAGTCATACTGTTATCTATACAGCAATTTATTTGAAACAAACACGTAAAAGCTTGAATTATTTGTTTATACGACCGATAATATGTTGGAGCGTATGGAATAGAATCATCGTCGTATCCTCAGAACTGAAAATAATTTTATCTGAGGAAAGAGAAACAGAGTGTTTCCATTAAAAAAAAATCTGAAAACATGCAATATGTTTAATATCCAAACTTCAGCTAAATCTCTTTAAAAATTAAGGCGTTCCTTAATTTTGCCTATTCGGCAGAATCTTCTCTCTCATAGTATACAAAGTCATTTCATCATCATCCGAACTTTGATCACTTTTATTTTGGAAGACTGTGAGGGCTACATATAAATTATGTTATCCTTGTATATGCCATAAAATTATCATATATTTTTTTGCGATTGGATTTTTTACTGTGATTTTGTTGTGGTTCCAAGCAATACCTCCTTCAACTTCCAAGACGGTCGACCTCTTTTCAGGTTAGTCTGAATTTCTTGTAACTCATCTCAATATTCGCACTTGGCAAACTTTGAATTTGAAAAATCTTCCTTAAAGATTAAGCATTTAACATCTTCCCAGTTCAAGTGAGAAAAATCCCTCGCTTTATGAACATTAGGCATTTTCACGTTTTTAAAAGTTGCAATACATCCTAAAGAAAAACTGTGTGATGGAAGGGCAGAGAAAAATTTAGTGACGCAAAGAGGCATAATATCTGCTCAAACTTCTGAAAATTAGGAAGCTTAGAGAGGCAACACGATTTTATAATTAGAGCCGTTACTAAAACAGCAGTCACTGCGTCCAGGAAAATAATTTCCAGGCGAAAATGTTTATTAAAATACACGCATGGAAGATGCAATTTTGGATATAAATAATTATTATGATTTATTTCCTAGAACACCATCTCACTGATGTCGAAAAGACACTAACAAGCAATATTTAAAGGAAACAAGCAAAAAGATTATGTATAAATTATACCTGGAACATTGTCAAGAAAAGCAAATGAAACCAGTTTCGAAAGCAATTAACAAAGAAGCCATGATAAGAAAAAATATTGGATTGTACCATACAATTGACGATCAGTGCTGCTGTTACAGCTATAAAACCGAAGATATAGGAGATGGTGAGACGAAAAAAAATGCTTAAAAGGACAAATCAATTATTTGCGCCAAATTCGAAGGTGTTTTAAATTGCTCTATTTATTTTTGACAAACACATTTTTCACAAATGAAGGTTGGCTATATTTGCTTTAACTCTTTACAAAGTAGCTTCTAAACAAGGGCATGCATTTCTATGGGATGGAATGAATGGTCAACGTGGAAGTAATGGCGTAGCAAGTTGTGTTTGGAAACTTAACTTGAGTCTTTCCAAAGGAACGAAACAATTGCTATTATATTCTGACTCTTACCAAGGCTAAAACAAAAATTCCATCCTAGTTTGTTTGTTGCAGTATTCGCCCTCGAGGCATGGAGTGTTTACTAAGATAAACGTAACTGAGTATTATACGTGGGGGCGAAAAAAATTAGTAACAAGCCGATCTAAGCGAAAATGTGCATATGTACAATAAACCCCTATTTCACCCCTTACAAGTGCAATTTTGTCCTAATGGAAGAAGGTTGAAAAAATCGTTGCCATTTTGGATTTCTTGAAAATATCTCTGTTTGCATTAATTTTTTCAAAAAACTAGACACCATCTTTCCAGGAAAAAAATTGTGAACATTTTACCTCGGAATGGTTTTTCTCTAACGTGAATTAAGTCAGAATTTAGAACCTTCCGCAAAATGCATTACCACACAGGTTCATCCACAATATCGAAACTGAATTTTTGCACTCGACGCGCGATTCGTTAACCATGTTAGCATCATCTGGAGAGAATTAAATCTAAACTTATAATATACCTAACTCTATTTTATACTAACTATTTGCTCGATCAAACGAAATCAGCCATCCATCCATTTCCTCTATTTAAATTACCCTTACATTTAACAATCTTCATACTATTGGATACGTCTAATAATCTCCTATCAGATATATTATTGTTTAATTTTAAATTTTTAATTATTATTCTATGATTTTTTTTAAAAGCATGCTCTGCAAATACTATTTGCTATGTGGTCTTTAAATCTAGTTTATATGGTTCCAGGCCCGTCCCTAGCGGTTATACAGGGAATTTAAGGGCGCCATTTCGGTACTCTGGAAAATACCGGCGCACCGATTTTAAAATCAATAATGGAAATTTAAAAAAATGTCATGGAATGTTCGCAAAATTCGCAGTTATAATAAAACATGTAAATAATATTCAAACATTTAAACAAGTAAATCAAATTATGCCCCGATATTTCGGAAATAATCTTCAAATGAATTAATATGTTTTTTATTAAAAAATATTCAATTTGAACAATACTACAGGCGAAGGACCAATCTATAACGGAACAAATATTTCGAAATTCGAAATACATTTACATGATATGAAGGGTCAAGAATATGACAACGGTGCAAGTATGGCTGGTAGTCATGTTGGTCTTCAAGCTCAAGAGGAATGTTTGTGCTTTTCAGTTTACACATTAATGTAACTGTTGCGAAAATTACATATGAGAGTGTTCTATCATTCAAGAATTATTCAATTTTTTTTTGACTTCACAGCTGAGACATTTTAAAAGAAAAAATGTCAAATTTAACATTGTCAGTAAATGGCACTAGATGGGAACGCAGAATTAAAGTCAATTACATGAAATTGTGAAAGTTTACGTTGTTTAACGGAAGAGAATTAATATAAAACACACGGCACAATCGATATTAGTAAAATCAGTTATTTTACTAAAAAACAGTCAGGAAGGATTTCGATTTTTTTAGAGCAATGTAGTTATGGCGTAAGCCGAAAAGTACGATTAGAGCAAGTATTTCCCTATGCAGCAAAGAAAAACCAAGCACCAATTTTCATATGAAAGTACAGATAAAACTGTTTTGGATTCAACACTTTAATTATTATTATTTTCACATTTTTAACACGAAAATTCCACACCTATATTTTTCATCCAATAAAAGGCTTTCATTTCAGCTCGTTACTATAGCAACCGCAAAGCTGGAAGTTTTATCCTCCTGGGTACCCTGGATGTAATTACAGCCATAGTTTTTCTCTCTATACGTTTTTTAAAAATTATTGTTACCTTTATCTGTCTATCTTTACAAACCAAAACTGCTATTAATAAATTGTTGTTTCTAGTGTTTTGGAATTGTGTAGTTGTCTTTTTTAATTTTTATAACATGGATAAAAATAAAGCGTACAAGTCGGCTAATCCTAGGATCCAACGTACTATGCTCAGTGTTCGGAAGAAACTTGACAGGAGCGATGAAATAGGTAGCTATTTGTTTCGTTAATAATACAATTATTAATGTCCCGATTATTGAAGAACAATAATTGTTACAAGAATTAGGTAGTAATTGGAGTATGCTGGAAATATTTTGTATTATTTTTATATTGGATAATCTCTATGATAACAATGAGTATTTGTCTGCTTACTTTAATTATATTTTGCAGTTGCTACATACCAGGCAGATTTGGTGATATAACACCCTGTTGTAACAGCTGAACAAACCAAGTATAGATGTCTATTTTTCTTCTCCTTCTCCTTCTTCTTCTACTTGTATTAGATAATATGTTCTGTTAATTCCGAACTTATCACAGTAACATTTCTTGCGATGTGGTCTGCCAGCTGCCTTTCCACCTCTTCGGTGGTCTTCCAGATGAGCGGTTGTCTGCTGGTTTCCCTTCTAGTACTATTCGAGGAAGTCTGTCTTCGGGCATCCTTCTTACATAATTATACCATTCTCTTCTTCTTTGCCTTCCCTGTCTTACTATATCCTATATGCCGCATTGTTTTCTAATGTCGATGATTTTATGCGGTCTCTTCTATTTTTTCCTGCTATCATTCTCAACACCTTAATTTCAGCTACACGTAGCATGCTTTTGTTATTCTGGTATCTTCTAGTGTTTCTATTCCGTATGTCACGATGGATCTGATCCATGCTTTGTAGATTTTAATCATACTATCCTTTCACATATGTCGGTTAGTCCAAATAGAAGCTTGATTTGTTAATTTGGCCTCTTAGTTTATTTGCTGGATGTCCATGCTAAGCTATTTGAACTGCATCACTTGCTCTATGGGCTTATCTTCACCCACGAGCTTGCATCTGAGTGCTTCTCTAGCGATGGTAATGCTTTGGGTTTTCTCGATGATTATATTCCTATTAAGTTGTCCTGGTAGAATTTAAGGAGCTGTCGTTGTAGATCGTCCTGGTTTCTGCGAATATCGCAGCATCATCGGCATAACATATTATGCTAATAGTTTTATTGTTCATTCTATATCCCATATTTAAGGTTATATATGCTGTTATCTATGATTCGGTATGAAAAGGATGGGCTGACGCTGTCTTCTTGTCTAATACCTCCTAGCCCTGGTATTTTTTTTTCATTTAGAATTTTGATGACGTCGCTTAGCTGGACTCTGCCAAATGCTTGAATTAGGTCGATCAAGCAAATAAATGCCGGTGTGTTGTATTTTATAGATTTTTCGTTTATTTGTTTGATGACAAATATGGCATCAGTTGCTGATCTATTATTTCTAAATTCTTGTTGTTCTTCTCTATTTGTCATGCGTTTGTTGTGAACAAAAAGGTTATTCTTCTACAGTTTTCGGGTGATGCTTTCTGAAGATGGGAACTGTAGTGCTTGTATGCCAATCGTTTGGTATTCTTGTTGTACTCAGAACTTTATTACACAAGATTGTAAGTTTTGCTACTAGCTCCGAGTTGCCGTATTTTAATTGTTCGTTTGGTATGTTGTCCGTTCCTGGCGCTTTTCTATTTTTAACTTTTTTCAATTTCTCTATTATTTCCATCTCTGAAATTGCTACTCTAGACACTCTTTGATATTTTTTTCTTGAGCTTCTTCGGCCTCATACAGTCTTCCAAAGTATCCTTCCCACGCTTCAATACTTACCCCTTACTTTGACTAAACTCATTCCTTTTTATCCTTAAGCATTTTCCGTGCTTTCCTTTGGGCCCCATACATATCATGAGCATTTAAAGATCCTTTAAAGGCGTAGCCGACTATATCAAAATCGGCCTCTCCTCTAGAATACCTCTAGAGTTAGTAGTTTCACAGCTATAAATAGTTGAAAATCGGTACTTTGGCTACTTTTCACCTTGGTAGCAGGAAGACCATTAAAGATGGAGTACAATGAATTCCACATTCCTATCTTAACTTTCCAAGAGCTATCTGATGGTGCTAACTGATGGTACCTACAGAGGTACCAGGTTTGGTACCTATGGTAACACCTGCCAAATTAGTACCGTCAAATAGCTCTTGAAAAGTTAAGATAGGAATGTGAAATTAATTGAACTCCATCTCTAATAGTCTTCTTGCTACCAAGGTGAAAAGTAGTCAAAGTACCGATTTTCAACTGTTTATATCTGTGAAACTACTAACTCTAGAGGTATAACATCATACAACAAATATGCTTAGAATTTTAGGTAGAATCCAAAAATGTAATAAAATATAGGATGTTTCATTTAAAAAAGTGTAACTTTCTTTGACCATCCTGTATATAAAAAAGTGACGACTAAAACAACACAAAAAAAATAAAGATCATCTTATTAGGAATAACTTTTGAATTTAAATTTTTTTTCCAACCCCCATAGTTTTCGAGATAAATTATAGGCCCCTCTTAAACGGGCCACCCTGTACCTATTAGGTGTATGCACGAAATTTTGTGTATTTTGCCTAATATTAAAATCACAAATTAATTATTTAAGACCTAGGTTAATCAATTTAGGATAAAATAGAATTAACATTTCAATCAGCGACTGATTTAAGGGAAATTTTTTATTAGCTTAAAAACTAAAATTATTTCATATCATCTCAGACACGTTTATCCGTTTACGATTTATAAAACATGCATTGACCCAGAGAATAAATAACAACGGAAGGGACTATTTCAGCACATCTACGCGGGTCTTTGGCCGCGCAATTTAATTTAGAAAATTTAAAAGTCAAAGGGGAATGGCTATAAGTTATAGTACGTATTATATAAAGGAAAATATAATAATTTTATGAGGAAACTAGAGTAAAATTAACTTTTCTTAATGACATTTCCTCGCTAGTTACTTAAATTTATTTGTACAGTCTGCAGTTTTTAATTAATATTCCAGAACTTTAGTCAATAATTGAATGATAACGTCACATTAATTTGACTCTGGATACACATTTAAATTGAGTTTAGTTGCATTCCGTGGTTCTGAAACGAAGGCAGATGAGTTGGTCTAGAATTTTGGCTTAAATAAATCTGAAATCATTGTATTTTAGGACATACTAATCTGAGTCTAAAGACGACTAGAATGTTTGAAATTTTTTTTGAAAATGACAGAATCAGAAATCATTAGCTGTAAGATTATTAGTCATGATCATGATGATAATGGACTTTAGTTGCAAAATAACGTCACTTTTAATACAAGTAAGTTGAATCTGGATGATGGATCAGCTGCGGGCTTACTTAACTTATAGATGAACCCACTCGGATCTCAGAGAGGGTCGAATTTGCCGTCCTCCTGGATCTTTTTCTAACCACAAATCCTGACAAGTACGCAATTACAGTTGGTCAACCGCAAATATATTTCAATGGTTTGTGAACTGCCACTCCTACAGAAGGAACCACCATTGCCTAATAAAATCTGGCATTACATTCCTGCAAACTGGAATCATCTAAGAGAGTTCACCTAGATTTTCCTTTGCTCGACGTCTGCTTTGACACTGACGACCCGTCAGTCTATTATGAATAGATTATGCAAGTAATCTTCTCAGGATTGGAAGCATACATTCCCAATTCCATCAAGTTATTGTCAAAAGGAAAGTCCTAGTTCTATCGAAGATGCAAAAGCACTGTAGGTAGGAAGCAGGAAGCCTAGAAGTACTGCTAACAAAAGCAAACCGCTAAAAGTCGCATTTATTTTGCTGACTACAGCTAAGGAAAAAGCAAACGTGCTAGCCGAAATGTTTTCATCGTACTCTACCTTAAACGTCCTCCTAGGCAAGGTTCCCCCGACCATAAACAATGTCAACACTACCATGGCAGAATTGTTTTATCGCTGTGATATTCGTAAAATTTTAAAAAATCTAGATACGCAAAAGGCATCGGGACCGGACGGAATATTTGCCAACGTGTTAAAGAAATGCACCAACAACACCCATTCTTTCCAGGTCTTTTCTCTGTCTTACTAAAAGAGATTATCCATCTTCTTGGAAAGTCGCTCGAGTGCAACCTGTTCCAAAAAAGGGCAAGAGAACCTCGCTCTCAAACTATCGCCCAATTGTCTTGCTTTCAATAATTTCCAAAGTCATGATACAAGCCTCATGTTAATCAGCAACTACTCAAGTATCCAGAGACCAACAGAATAATTAGCGATAACCACTTTCGCCAAGAGAGATCGACAGGAGCTATATTAGCCTATCTCACTCATGCATGGAGTAGGACAATTGAGAAATATGGAGAATCTCGAGCGATTGCGTTGGATATTTCGTAGGCATCCGACAGAGTTTCGTATGACGGATTGCTCAAAATACTGTCGTCCTCCGAACTGCCAGGGTCTCTCTGCAGCTGGCTTGCCAGTTTCCTTAAAAACCGATCTCTGCACGTTGCAGTTAATGAACACATCTTAGATACATTCACCATTAATGCAGGCTGATGAGGCGTGCCAAATCCTGATAACATCTGCCGTGAAAGTATCTGTAAATCAGGGACTACTCGGCCACATATCTGCGGTGTTCCAGACTATCCAGACTCCGGGTCAACTCGGGATCGACGATGAGACGCACAACTATATTCTGAATGGAATCCAGCAGATTTAGGGTGTGCTTTGGTGCGGCACCCCAGATGTGTGGGCAATATGCGAATCACGATCTTATTTGCGCTTTGTAGGACAAGAGCAACTGCTGCGGTGTATACAGCTTTTTGTTGTGAAATAGCGCACCAAGCTTCTGGGAGGCTGATTTTGCGTTGTTAGCAACGTGGTCATGCTAGGACATATTGCTGTTGAGATGGACACCAGCAGTCCGATTGACGAGAATGAAGGAATGGTCGATCATGCCATAATGATGTCAGGGCCCGCCGTATTTGCCCTTTTAGTAAACGTGGCTGCTTGGGTCTTTGCTGCATTGCACTGGACCAAATTTCTGTCGCCTGAAGTTTAAACTCACTCCAGGTCTTGATTAATTGCTGTACTCAGCTTCTGTCTGTGGTGAAAAGTCTGAGTCGCTGGTAAAGGTTTTTCTGACCTAAATTGGGAGACAATGGTACTGTCCTCTGCAAAACTGTAAACAGAATTATTCGTTTGGGTCAGCAGGGCATTCACTAATATAGATATGGAACAGAGTTGATGAAAGTATTGCGCCCTGGGGCACTCCCGCGTTATTGGTGAATGTGTCTGATATGTGTCCATCAACTGCAACGTGCTGAGATCGGTTCCTAAGGAAACTGGCAAGTCAGCTGCAGAAAGAAGCTGGCAGTCCGAAGGACGGCAGTTTGTTAAGCCGTCCGTCATGCCAAAATCTGTCGAAAGTCTTCAAAATATCCAACGCGATCACTCGAGACTCTCCGTAGTTCCCAATGACCCTACTCCACATATGCGTGACATAGGCCAATATATCACCTGGCAACCTCTCTTTCCGAAAGAGTATTGATTATAGCTGATTATTCTGTTGTTTTCGAGGTATTTGACACGTTCCATGACTCTAAAGATTATTTGGAAGCAACGCAATCGGGCGATAGTTTGTGGGTGTTGGTTTCTTGCTTTTTTTGGAATAGGCTACACCTCCAGCGACTTTCCGAGACAGAGAAAAAAGCCTGGCAAAAACGGGTGTTAGTTCGTTGGCGCAATTCTTTAAAACGATGGCAGGTATTCCGTCCGGGCCTGATGCCTTTTACGTATCTAGTTCTTTAAGGATTTTACGAATATCATGGTGTTGAAACTTGAGTTCTGCCATGGTAGTGTTGATGTTCGTTATGGTGGGGAGAGCCTTGCCTTGGGGAAGATCCAAGGTAGAATGTGATGAAAATATTTTGACGAGCATGTTTGCTTTTTCCTTGGATAAGCCGCCGTGATGCCAGGCTCGTCTGTCATAGGTGGGTTTTTGTAAAGTTTGTTAAGTACTTGTAGGCTGGTTGTTTCCCACCTATAGCTCTTTCGCATCTTCTGTCGAGCCAGGGCTTTCCTTTTGACGGTAACTTGGTAGAATCTGGGATGTATGCTTCCATTCCTGACGAGATTGCATGCGTAATCTCTACGAAGCAGACTGACGAGTCGTCATTGCCAAGGCAAACCTAGATAGAACTCCCTTAGATCATCCCAATTTGCAGAATTGTAATGCCAGTTTTTGCGAGTCAATAGTGGATCCTTCTATAGATGTGTCAATTCACAAGCGGTTGTAATAAGTTTGTGGTCGGCAGTACCTAATGGCGGACCAACGGGTACTGGTCAGTATTGATCATTAGAAAAAGATACAGGAGGGCGGCGAATTCACCTCTATCTGAGATACCAGTTGGTTCGTCTACAAGTTGAGTGAGCTAGCAGCTGATGACAGATGCTTCAGCTTTTCTACCTTCGTTGTCGGTCTTGATGTGATGTTCGAGCCAGTTAAAGTTTCCCAGAACGATTATTTCTGAATTGGGGTGTTCGACCTGTAATGAGTCAAAATTGGTAACCAGTGTTGTAAAAAAGTTTTTTTAGGCTCTATCTCTCGGAGGGCGCTAGAGACAACACATAAACTTGATTAATCCATTGGCGGTGAACTTGAGCCATATGACGTCAAGATTGTTCGGTTTTTTACTGTTATTATTATAGAACATACTTGTGTTTCTGTAAGAGCTTATATGTGTGGTCTATTTGCTTGTAGATGTTGTTGTACCGAATTTATGTTTGTATTCAGGCCTCTTATGTTGCAGAAATCTGTTCTAAACTGGTTCGGTATCTTTGCTGTCTGTGAAATGCGGAATGAAGGGCTTCCATTACCACCCAACACTCGGAGATCCGAATGGCCGGGGAATTTACTTCCGGAATATTTTGATCCTGGAAGCACCATTATGTCCATATATTCTGGAACCCGGAACCATCAGCGCGGAAGCGGAACTTGATTCGGAAATATCACTTAACACATCCCAGTTCTGGTGGGGTGGTCTTTTACCGGACGATGCGAGTGGGCGTATGCATCTACCACCTAGAGCCGCTTCCACTGGAAATATCAGCCTCAGACTCATTCCTTTGGTGATCCCTAGTCTGACAGGGGGAAAGAATGGGGTTTGTTGGGTCACTCCCCAGTGATCAGCTCCAGACGTTGTACTTTGGTGTTCCTAAGCCTGGAGAAGAAGGATGGGATTTGATGGGCCACATCCCTTGGCAAACTCGGAATGGCGAGGGCGTCACTCCCCGTAATCAAACTGCTCTTACCAGTTTGACGTTCCGGCCTGCTAATACATTGCAGCCCCTCTTGCCACAAACTGTCATTGATTAGCCTCAGACTTTGTACTTCAATGTTCTCCAGTCTGGGGGAGGATGATGGGATTTGATGGACCACATCCCGTGGCAACTCGGAATGGCAGGGGCACCACTCCCCGTAATCAAACTGCTTTCACCAGTTTGACGTTCCTGCCAGCTAAAACAATGCAGCCCCGCTTGCCACAAACTGTCATTGATCAGCTCCAGACTTTGTAATTCTGTGTTCTCCAGCCTGGGGGAGGACGATGTGGTTTAATGGGCCACATTTCGTGGCAACTCGGAATGGCGGGGGCGTCACCACTCCCCGTAATCAAACTGCTCTCACCGGTTCGACGTTCCTGCATGACCTGCTATATGCTTGAGAGGCATCACATACTTTAATAAGAAGAAAGTATAAGACACTTCGAGTTAAGTAAATTATTCCACTTACGATAATTTCACAAGACTTCCAATGGAGTGACTGGATTTTATTTAGTTTTTAAAGCACTAGCTTTAACTGACTTTAATATGAGCTTTACTATTGTGTTTATTCTTAATGTGTAACTTTCTTGATAATAGAGTTATATTACATAATTAAGAGATCTGGTACACAATCAACAAAAAAGGCCTTAGAGGTCGTATAAAGCGCAGTGATCAAATTATTGTACTTTCTTGAAGCAGTGTAGCAAACTAGTACGATTTATCGATAAAAGAATGATATATTTGCGAAGAATCTTAATTATTTTGCGACAGGCGACATTTCAGAACTTTGCATAACATTTTTATTTCACACGTGACGCTTTCAACTTTTGTTCTATTTTCTGATAGTAGCTCATTTATTTTCTTATGTTTCATTTTAATTCTACTTTAGGTGGTCGCCTTTATCTATCGTTAAAAAAGTAATTCTGGCAGACTCCAAGACATGAAGCGTGTATCCCTATTATTAATGTTTAGGGGACTGGTTATATGAAACTAGAATTGAGCTAAGATTTTTCTTGAATTTTTCTCTCTATTTTATTACCTCGTGGTTGAAAGTATAGATTGTAAGGTAGAATAAATCATATTCTTATTATATGCAATGTTGCATGGGTTTAGGTAATACAATCCGGATGGAGACGAGATTAAATTTTTCTCATGTGTGATGGCCTCACGGCCAAAATTACCCAAGTGGAGGATCACTATCATTCACAAAATATAAAGAAGAAACTATTCAACATTTTTGTGTTACAAAGACCTCGTTCCCTGTATCCAATTAATCATGTGTGGAAAAATGCAAAACAGAGACAAGTCGTCGCCCTTATCACGTAGGGGCGTATCTAACACAAATTTTTAAAATTGCGTTTTAGCCAAATTCAAGCTTTGCTGAGGCATCGTTTCGATCTCACGAAGGGGCGTAACTGTATCTGTTATAGGATTCGTACAAACGATTTCTTCAATAAGGGCGAATCTGAAAAAGTTGTAAGAAAATTTTCACGTATAGTCGTAAGATCACTTACGCCCATACGTGATATTTTTAAATGGCACAAATAGCTTACAGATCCATTGTCATGTATCGGCGTAACTATAAAAACAGCTGCTTTAACTCCACACCTAGTGAACGTAAGCTTTTATTAACCCTCAATTGTTCATGCACCTAGCTAGCATAGTCATTGGCATGTTATGACTGCTAAGTTGTTAAAAATACTGTGTTAAACAGGATGTTTCAAAAATGTGGATTATAAATTTATTAGCAGACGAATGACCAAAAAAAAGCTGATTAGGCTATATTTACCTATATCCGGAAATGCTCCAAAAAGTTTACAAGTTGTTATGGAGTTTCCATTATACGTGCCAATCTTAATCAACAAATAATGACAGAAACAGAATTTTTGCACTCGAGGAGAGTTTCTCTAACATTTTACCATCATCAGGAGATGACTAAATTAATTAATAATGAATGATGACAGAACTAGTAAATATAGAGCAATGTACTACCAACAATTTAAAAACTAGATGTGAACTTTTGATGATAATTCTGATTTGCTACCGACTGTAGCTTGTGCAGTTCAAAATCAGCAATTTTGCAGAACTAAGAAATATAGAGCCATGTGCTCTTGACAATTTAAAACCTACATGTGACGATATCGACTCCCCCGTTGCAGTGGCGGCTATTCAGCGGAAGTAGGGGAAGTGCCACTTCCTCAAGATAATGTAATTTAAAGAAATGCAATTAATTAATTCATCAGTAAAATAATATAGTTTAAGATTCAATGATAAAATGTTCTTAGTTTAGGAATAATCTGTTTCCCGTTACCCCTCTAATAACTAATAATTCAATTATTTTTAAATATTAAAAATCAAACCTTCATAAAACAATAACAAGAATCTCGCAGTCGCCACCTGCACATTGCCCGTTAACTCCACTATTGAAGAATAGAACAGAGGTGAACCCATATGAAAATGTCTATTTCTTTTCGCGTACGCGCCGATAGCAGTGACAATTTCATTATCATTTGTGTAGAACTTTACGGAAGAGGTATCGCTCGAGAGCCGTCGAGTCATCAAAAGTATAAGCACAACTAGTTGGTTGCCATGACAACGATGACGTCGTAATGGTCGTACATTTGTTTGGTTTGCAAGGATTGGAAGAGCTGGCGGTAGCACTTCCATTCTCAGATCAACGCGAAAGCACGTTGTTTCGTTTATTGCGAGTTTATTAGGGGACATTCCGCCGTGGATTCTTGGAATTATTTTTTATTTACATTCAACGGTTGATCCATTATAGTATTATACAAGAGATATTTTCTATATATTCTAGTTTTAGTGTGTTATTCGTAGACATTTGTATTAGCAACAAAATGATTTGTTGCTAATACAATATGAATATATTTTACTTTTTGATGATTTACCTAAAAAATACCGGTAATAATTATTAACAAATTTGACAGTTTGGGCGTGGACCCCAAAAATTTTTCGCTCTTCCCTCTATCGAATATCGATGTCGGCAGCTCTTCCCCACTTTTCAAAGCCGCGAGCCGCCACTGCCCCGTTGATGATTCTGATTTAGATCTGACTGTAACTTGCGAAGGCATATGTAAAAACGGGTGCTACGGCCAGAACAATTGAATTATTCCGCCAATGTTACTGTATTGTAAAACAAATTTCCAACTACGGAAAATATTACGTGTTGCTACTTTCAAAGTAATCATGGACAAGGTGAAAGCGATGCAGCGCACAGTGCTATTTTGACTACTATTTCTTCAGCATGTGACATTTATCTGTCTTCACAGCTTCACCCTACAATTAGTCTGGCCCGTAGAAAGCAACCTTACAAAGTTATATCTCTTACATGCAGCGATTTTTTAGATTTTAAAGATTTTTCAAAAGAGCTTCGAAATTTGTCAATTAAAGAAACTGATAAGGGCAACATATTTAAATGGCCAAATATCATAAAAATAATGTTAAGTTAAAACTCTCCAACAACCATATGCTCTAAAACAAGTCATCTCGACGAACAGTATGATTCAATAAATCTGAAGCTTTTAAAGTGTTCTATTGATAAAATGCAGATCAATACCTTAAATAATGAACCCCCAAAAAATTCCAAAATAAAGTATGATCAATTAAATTCGTTGTGCACTGGACAGACACCTGTTATACGATTGCCGGAGTTTCGAGAGTATTACCTGTGTCTTCCCCACGATCCATAATTTTAATATCGTAACAGTTTACAGTGTATGATAAAGTTACAATAATTATTACAATAAGCTTTTTTGTTTATCTTAAAAGACTGTTTAGCGGTCAGGTTAACGTAGGACACTCATTTGAGTACTTAACCTGATTACTCAGTTTTTGCATTCTTCTATATTGTTTTGCTTTAAATGAAAAAATATAATTATGTTTGTCATTTTCTCCTTCCTTTCTTTCGGTGAATAAAGTGTATTATACTTTTGAAATAAAAAACAGGAAAAGTGAACCGTTTGGAAAGATTGTTGTTTCTCAGGTACTACAATTTTTTCTAGTGCATGGAAGTGCGGCTTTTTGCACGCTCAGAGAAGATGTTTGCCTTATTATATTATTATTATTACCTTTATAATTAGATGTCGTATCTTATTTTGAAAGAAAAAAATGCATCACGTAGAGGCGCATATGCAAATTTAATTTATTTATTTTAAATCTGTAAAAGCCAGTATACGTACAGTATCTTATATTTCCAAAGCATATACATTAGGTTTTATGGTAAAAAAATCAGCTTGAAATGTTTAAAAATGAAAACACTAGACAACATTACAAATAGTACATTTTACAATTTTCTCATTCCTGACAAATTTTACGAATTTCGATACATCTATACGTGATAAGGGGGACGAAGTAAATGAAAAAGCTTTTAGCTTCACCGCAATCCCGAGCAGAATTTTACCAATGGTTGGAAAGAGTTAGGTGATAAAAATAAAAAATCAGATATAATATTTTAATTTTATTTGCATTAGAGCAGCTCAATATTGGTTTCATTGGTCTTCTTTTAATAGTCTGGTGGAGCAGTGAATAAAGTGCTAAACTTGCAGATGTCAGGTTCTGCGTTCAAATTAGGCGTATCCCAAACGCGTTTTGCGTTTTTTTTTGTCGGGGTGGAATGAGACCGAGCCGTCACGCGTCATGCTCGGATATGTAACGTAACGCTCTTTCTACTGGCCTGTTCCCGTGTAGATAGAGGGCTGAAATTTTCAGGGGATGTAGCCGGGGTAAAAAAAAGATCCTGGACGAAAACGGGACTTCGTATTCTCCTCCCGTTTGGCCAGGGGAGGGGAGAAAAGGAAAAATTTAAATAATTAATTTCGGGAGAACGGGAAGAGATACGGGGTCGAAATTTTTATGGTAGGTACGCCTCATGGTGGGCCACCTTAGACCGAAACTCTAATTTAATTTAAAAACCATTTTTCGCTCGTATCTCTGCAACGAAGGCTCGGATCGAAATTCTGACAAACGATGACCCCGCTTGTTCAAGTTTTCACTTCTGTCGTGCGGTCTTAAGCACACACCAATTTTGTTTCAAAATTGCACTTTACGGTAAAATCTGGCAACGTTACGCAACACCCACGTGAATGACATCCCAACGTTGTCTAATTTTTTAGTAAGTCCAACTTACATTTTTTAATTACATGTCGTCTTGGCAAAGAACGGTATATGTTGGCAATTAGCTGGCAGTAACACGATACCGCAAACTTTTATTTTGTCATGGGGATATTTGGAACTCAAACCTGATTACAATTACGAATGCCCAGAAAACTTATGCCTTTTCGCCAAGCACTAGAAATGCCATCACTCCAAGAGTGACACGAATTAGTATTTTATTTAATCTGTTATTTGGAATATCTTTAATTTTTAGTAGTGTGTGGAAAACCAAGTTGAAATATTAGGTCTCCATTTTAAACTTTATTGCAAAGGACTTGCAATACCATCGACGCAATCTATTTTCATAAAACTTTAATCTTCTAGAATGTAGACCACAAACTCCTAAATAACTGACTTTTAGAAACCGGTATCAGACTAGACGGAGTAACGGTCTGGAAAATCCGCAATTAAGGAAAGTCCCAAAAATCCATTTAAAGAACTCACGGCCTAGATCGGCCCGTATTTTTCGTAAACCCTCCGCTTCAAAATGGTATTTGGCCAGTAATTACTGTCACCCGGTGGGCGATGAAATAAAATCAAATGCATGCTTACGCAGGAAAAAAGGGATTTGGGGAATCCGAGTTAATGTTAGGGGAGATTTTGCATACGATAGATGGCAGATTTGAAGCAGACCCTAGAACGATTTGTGCTTGATGATCATGTTA
>MU185454.1:12905-62163 GCA_016904865.1 Pissodes strobi | reverse complement strand
AGATTTGAAGCAGACCCTAGAACGATTTGTGCTTGATGATCATGTTATATGATTTTATTTATCAATTACTACAGTATTATTATGAATCATAAGATATTATTCATTATTATCAATTTTCTTGAATAGATATAATAGATATAGGGCTAACTCATACATTTTGAGCATCTACCATTCAGTTTATTAAGATTATTTAATTCTAATTGAGGGCAGACCCCTTCAATAGTTAATACATATCACAAACTCGATAACAAGTGTGATGTTCTTGAGCAAGTGTTTACAAGTAAGCTGCAAAAGTTCTGCGAATGCTGAGCAAGATGAATTGATTCGATTCTCAAATAAATATAGTTAAAAAAAACTAAAAAAACACTAAATCGAACTAAAAAACAGAAAATAATTATTAATGCAGGCAGAAAATAATAATCAACGAAAAATATTAGTATTGTTGTGAAAAAAGCGTGGGGCGCTTTGTGCTATATTTTATGTACATCGAGCACCCCACGCTTTTTTCACAATAATACTAATATTTTTCGTTCATTATTATTTTCTGCCTGTATTAATAATCATTTTTTGTTTTTTAGTTCGATTGATCATTAAAGCGTGTTTTTTTAGCTTTTTTAAACTATATTTATTTTCCACTTTTTAGTTCGATGTACTATGGAAGTATTTTTTAAAACTATATTATTTAATCCTGGCGATCCTCACCAGGATAATTAGATAAACTTATAAAATTATTGTATTGTCGTCGGTCCTTGATAAGCCTTCGTTGCAGAGCTACGGCCAAAAAAAGGTTTTTCCCCCAAATTTACCCTTAAATTAGAGCCCTACCGCCCCCCATGTCGCCCAAGGTAGCCCCCCAGGTACCACACCTCCCATAAAAATTTGGACCTCCTACCGCCTTCCGTTCCCACGGAATTAATTCTTTTAGTTTTTTCTTCTCCCCCTCTCCTGCCGGAATGGGGGGGGGGGATACGACCTCATCTGGAACATGCCGAACGGATCGCGAGCTGGCGTTCGTCAGTTTCAAACAAACAAACAAACAAACAAACAAACAAACATACATACGGGTGAGGCTAATAAAAGCGTGTTAAAAAATTAAAATGCTAAGTAGATAAAACACTAAAATCAAAAGCAAAATTGGCTTTTATAAAAGAATAAGTGAAGCATGAACGATCTTTTATTATAAGTCTCTAGAAATATGTCCTCAAATTCATTTAGTAACTTATTAATGATTATGTAAGTTACAGATACAACATTTATATCCTGTCCTTGGGGATATAATTTAATTTAATAATGCGAACAAAATTGTCCTCAACAATCAATTGCTTATATACCTATTTTTATTTAAAGCTGTCACATTTTAGTTTTTTAACATAACATAGCAACAATAATCACCTAAATATATAAGTAACGGCAGTACATCTTTGATATCCTGAAAGTGATCATAATTTACTTAATTTGGGAAAAGTATTGTTGAGAGTAATAATCAGGTAGCTCATAGAACTTGTTGACATTAATAAAGCCAAAACTGCAAGCCTGAAGTGTTAATATAGATTGAATTCTAAGACTCTCCCCTGTCTCATATAATATGATAATGACCATCTGCCCTTCGCCTGTATTTACCAAATCTATCTTCATGAAGGTCTGTTTAAAATTTCCAAGCTTTGGTAGTTTACATGTAGCAAATTTGTGTAGCAATAAACTCCCCAAAATTATCAAAATGTATAATTTTTCGTGCTCCTCAAACTTAATTTGGCGTATTTCAAGGGCAATTGACAAATGTCACTCGTAAATATTTTTGAGCTTTTCACGTTTACTTGGCCGTATTTTGATATATTTTTTTTATAAATATGTAACAAGGGCGTTTTAAAAAAATAGATGACATGCAGTCTTCATTTAGCCGTGATTTTAGTAAGACAATTGTAAAAACTTACCAATGTTTGAATATATTTTTATTATACCACCTTCAGGAAAATACTTTCGTTTTGTTTGTGGGCTGCAAGGTGTAGCTTTTAGCCATTTTTATTGTAAACTAACGTCCCTTGGAAAACACAAAACTTGAACTTTAGGCCCATTTTAATAGTTTCCATTACTGTCAGGAATGCTATGCTTTTGAGGCATAATTACACTAAGTATCAGTTACCACAAAGCATACAATTAAACACGAACAAAAACTTATAAACTGTGCTTTTCTAATAACCACTCAATGATATTGGCTGTACATAAACGGCAAAAGTAACAGGTCTTTCGAAATGTATAGTTATAAGTATTTAAAAATACGCGTAACAATATAAATTGTATACCTAAATATACAACGAAATACTAAATACAGGTTTCACGCACTTAAAAGCACATAAATAGTTCCGATTTTAGAAAATGCTGGAAAGTAACACTAATTGCTGATAGTTTGTTTTATTTGCGCTGTTGCCGGCTCTATGCGGGAAGTACAGTAGACGATAATAATTGGCGGGTGTTATGACCATCGGTACTGCCAATTATTGAGATCGGCCAATTATCCATCGAGTATATATGTGATTTTAAATATGTATGTAAAGGCAAGGTGTCTGTCTATATTTTTTAGGTATAGATAGATAATATGAATAATGTATTTAATACATATGTACGTATTTAGAGAGATGGTTAATAATAATGCACGAAATTTAAAACGTACTTATTTCCTCGTTACCATTTAGATAATTTCTAGACAGCGCACAGCGGCGGCGGGCGGCCACCAATTAGCCGGCGTCGCCGATCTTCGAGCGGCAGACTAGCGAGAGGCCACTGTATTATTTTAGGAAAGTGCACGAACAGGGTATTAGTATTGGATAATTAAATAAATAAATTACGAAATACCACATTATAAAAAGAGGAAAGAACACTTAATGGAAATATGATTTTTACAATATTGGAGAATTTGTAATGTAAGAGGTGCATTCTTTATATACGGGCGTCCTAATATTTGCTACTATCGTAGTGGTCTGGCATCGTTGCAACCAATTACGCCTCGATCGCTATTACTAATCCACCCGTAAGGACCCTTTTATATTTTCGCTCAAAATAGCGGAGGCCCACATGCAATAAAAGTCACAAGTTAAAATTGTGTGAACACTTAGTTCCTTTGTAGAGGTGTTGTTTAAACTTCGTTAAAACACAGGCCTTTAATTTAAATCCAGTGGTTGAGTTCAAAATGGCATGCAAATGCTTATCAAGAAATGAAATCAATATACCAATGAGAAACCAAGTGTTTTATACCACTTTACGATTGCATTTTTTTTTATTAAACTAAGTAAGGAACGTAATACTAATCCAACGTTACGGAGATTTATTACACTTTTGTCAACATGACTCGTCGTATGAACAGAAAAGGACAGTCAATAAACACCAACAGGCTCAGGGCTTCGTGATGCATTTATTCCTTATTAAATAACGGCTTCCATATCTGGGAAGACGGCGTACATTTTTAAGGGCGCATTGATTTTAAGCAGTTAATTTATTCGAAAATACTTTCTTTATATTTTCCGTTCTCCAGTCAGAGAACCGGTACAAATTTAGTTCTCCTGACAATTTAACATGGTTCTTAAAATTGATTCTAGTCTGAATTAGGTCACGCTATTTTCTTCTTCTCCATGGTGAGACGTAGATAGCTTGTTGTTCTGAAAACATGGATTAAATCTATCTCAAGTGGTTAGTGTAATTTAAACGAATCATGCTAGAAGATTTTCTAAATTATATTATTGAAAGTCCCGTCATGGAATGCAGACAGCAGCATATGAGTGTTATTTAAGGAGTTCGTATCTGATATGGTTTGTGTAGAAGCGTATTAAATTTGTCCGTACAAATATCATACCACACTAAGATATGAAATCTCAATTGTATTATGCATCGATGCTATCGTAAGAAATACTCAAATACAGAAAGAAATTTTGAAAAGTGTAACCTTCCTTACGCGTTGGGTGCTAATTCTGTAACACTCTCTGTTAATTGCTTACCAGGTGGTTCATATGCCAGATTTACTCTGCGGCTTATATATTTTTAAAAGACGTGGGTCTTGGCAGTTCGGTGAGGGCGCCACTGTTTTTTTTTTAATAGAAATTTATCAACGATCATTGATACTTGCAAACAAGGTATAAAAACTTAGAAAAGTACCCTGTTGGAAAGTTGAAAAACTGAAGATATATGAATTAGTTATTATTTTGACTACAATTTACCAAAACAAACATCAATGTTCCATATAACTTATTTATTTAAATATTACGCAAACCTTTTCAGGACAATCAATTTTAGCTCAAAAGAATTTGATGTTATTCTAACGCCCATAATCTAACGAGAAGATTATCTTTTAATGTATTTCATCTATATCATAGTAGTGGTAGATGCGGTCGACCCGCATCGCCCGGTGAAATACCACCACATTGGCTTAAGTGGCGAGACATGACTTCTGGCTTATATTTCGTCACCATGTCTTTGTGATTCGGTTTCCAGGGTGGAAAAGAAAAGAAAAGAAAAAATATTGCATGATGGCGCCTCCAAGATCAAAATACTCCGGAGGTAAAAGAGCCTCCCATTCGGATCTCCGAGTGGAGGCTGGTCTGGAAGAACCATCAGGCCTGAACGTATCCAGGACAGAAAATAGACTGCTATTTGACTTCTACAACATAAGAAGCATCAACACAAATATTTACTCCATCCACCAGCACCTAACATCAAATAAGCCTCAAATTTTAGCTCTATCAGAAACAAAAGTGAAATCAAGCATGTTCACCTAAATATACCCCGCTATGACCTTTACTTCCGACTTCGACATAACCCTGGATTAGCTGTTTTTATACAAGACAATTTAAGTTGTCAACGAGAAGAAACATACAAACCTAAGGATTTCGATGTCATGTCGTTCAAATTAAGCACACGTCGATTAACCAAATTCCTTTGTTGCTTCTATAAATCACTTAACGAACACCGATATAAGCGGCTTTTCTCAAATCTTGGCACCCAAATCGATTTTCTGCAGGTGAACAATCCAACGGCACAAATTACTATAGTAGGAGACTTCCACGTACATAACATCGACTGTTTGAAATACTTCAACAAAACAACGATGAAAGACGAGAAGCTGAGGAGGATCCCTGAGCTTAAAAAATACTTTGCTAGCCTCCTGGATCTTTTCTTAACAACTAATCCTGACATTTACACCGTAACTGTCCAATCTTCGTTGGGCTCATCAGACTATAATCTTATTTCCGCAACCTGTGAACTTGCTGTCAAAATACATGAGCCACAGGTATCCCGAAAGGTTTGGCACTACAAATCTGCAAAGTGGCTGATATTCACCAGTTTTATCTTTCGTTTCCTTGGAAAGTGTCTGTTTTAGGAAACAAAACACCACACCCCTGAATGTGCTGATGAGTTAACTCAAGTTATCCTAGCTGGTAGGGAAGCTTTTACCCCCTCTTCTATGAAACGTATCTCAAAAAGTATGCCATGGTTTAGATAAAACTGCTCGAGAGCAGTCAATGTTAAAAATGACGCCTACCGCAAGATGCACCGAGAACCTACAGCCGAAAATCGAAAATAGAAACTAGTGTAAGATGCGAAAGCTATCAATCAGGGGTTTCTCACGGACGTCAATCCTACCACTGACCAAAGATGATGGGTCAATAGCGGAAACGGTCAAGGAAAAAGCGAACATTCTTGCCGAAATATTTGCACCAAACTCTCCCTTAAATCATCAAGGAAAGGCTCCACCAACTATCCCGAGAGTGAATTCCTCAACGCCAGGTCTAGTATTTCGCCAACGCAAGGTGAAACGAATACTTAAAAGCCTAAACACTATCAAGGCCGTAGGACCGGATGACTTTCCAACAATAGTGCTTGAAGAATGTGCTGCTGCACTAACAGCTCCACTATGCACGATTTTCTCCCTATCATACAGAACTTCATGCTTTCCTTCTAGCTGGAAATGCGCTCTAGTTCAACCAATCCCTAAGAAAGGTAAAAAAACGATTCCAAATAACTACCGTCCAATTGCCGTGGTTCCTATCATGTTCAAACTCATGGAGAAACTAATCAACGAAGAGCTCTATAAAATCTCGAATCGGCAGAGTTCATAAGTAATCGCCAGTATGGCTTCTGCAAGCGCAGATCAACGGGAGATCTCCTGACTTACGTGCCCTACCTGGGGATCAAAGCCATCGAGAGCTACGGCGAATCTCGATTTATCCAAAGCATTTGATAGGGTGTAGCATGATGAATTTTTAAGCAAATTGACAGCGTACGGACTACCACCAGCATTGCTTCTATGGATTTCCAATTTCTTAAGTGATTTAAGCATCCGATTTGGTACTGATGGACATCTCTCGGAGGAATATAAAATCATTGCCGGAGTTCCTCAAGAGAGCATATTGTCTCCCACACTATTCCTGCTCTATATCAACGATCCTAATTGACAGGACCAACAATTCTATTTACAGTTTTGCCGACGTCAGCACTCATATCCTCATTCATATCGTGGACTGCAATGACACAACGCGAGCGAGAAAATCCGATTGCTGCCATCAGGAACGCCATAGTGGAATGGGGTGTGGAGAATAATGTCCAGTTTAATGCAGGAAACACTCAAGCAGCTATCTTCTCAAAAAAAGCAAACACCGCAGGACCTGACTTATCAATCACATGACAAACACTGACTCTGGCCTCATCCACAAACTTGCTGTGCATCAACGTGGACGTAATCACGTCACCAAAATCGCCAAGGCAGCGCTTTTAGTGCGGGAGCAAATGCCATTTTCCGAAATCGCGTCAAGAGTAAAGTACCTTTTAACTTATAAAAAAAAAACAGCAAAATCATAAAAGGGAAAGTTCTTCCAATTTAAAAAAAAATCTAAATATGATATTTGAGTTAAGTACATCAACTTTTAATTTTTTTCTCTCGATTTTTTCTTAAACGTTGGGCCACTTGTGAATGTTTTGTTCTTTTTTATTAGTGTACTTGCCAAGTAACTTCAAAATTTATTTAAGATAGAAATTACTTACATAGTTGCATAATGTTTCAGTTTTTCGAGAGATTTTAGCGAGTGTAGTGTGTTGCAAACACATTTAAAAACTTATGGATCAACATTTTTTCCAGTCAAAATCATGAATGTACCCATCTCTTTTCATTTCATGTAAAACAACTAATAATTATTTATCGTTTGCACCCGATGAGTAAAATATGCTCAAATATCCTAAAATAACATATAAAATATTTGGTCTTGAAAAGTAGGCCGTGCATTTGGAATAAAAATACATAGCAATAATTTTACTTCACTCTGAAATATGAAATTAATCACATACGGTTGTTTAACTATACATTCATTAGTCAAAATGATATATAACGATAAAATTTGTACGATATAGGAGGCAAACGACCTACAGTCGTGTAACTATAAATTCATTAATTAAAATGATGTTTACCGACAATATCGATAATAAAGGTTCTTAAATAAAACAAAATATATTTTACTTGTATCTAGTAGATTTGCAGAAACTGGCATTTCCTGTGAAGGTACGTCTCCACCATGTGGCCCTGACAAAAAGGCCGCTGTAGGGCTAGCTGACGCCGGAGCTACCTAGAACAGCATCAAAAGGCCGCCACGCTCCGACGGAATTCTATCTCACCGAAGGAATTCTATCCCACAGAAGGACTCTAGTTAAATGATAAACGGTTTTAAATAGAAACACTCGTGTCCAAAATACCTTTAAAAAAAGGAGGTCACCACACTATTCCATCATATAACGTTTATAGGAGATATAGTCACTAATATTCAAAAATATACACTCTACTTCACGTGTCAAATACTGTAACGACACAATCAGGCGGTAATTGGACCTGATGGTCAAAAATAGCAACAGTAAATTTCGATCCGGAAAAGTGCCTGCTCAGCTGAAGTGTTCTGGCTAGAATTGCTATCAATTCTCTCAAAAAAGAATATATACCATATGCGTCAATAAGGGGCGCTGCAAACGGGTGCATTCTTTGAGCTTCTCAGAACACCGGAAGTAAGGTCGCGGGAGGTAAGGTAGCGAGGGTGCAATGACAATTGCTCACATATTTTGTGATAGATTCGTCAATCTTTCTCCTGGACAAAAATTATTAAATTAATTTTAGAGTTCAAGACAATGAAATTGCTACGAAATATTTTAGAAAAGGGTAATTATAAATAAGACACTGAAAAATTTATATACCGCCAAGATCTACCAGCAAAAATATTACTTCATAAAATTGTGAAGCACTTCATTGCCAATAATCTGATTATTATATAGTTAGGACCATAAAATATAAAGGTATTCAAAACAAATATATTATTTAAACTGTGGAAGATAAACGAAAATCAGTAATTGCTATGAATAATAATTATTGACTATTCTATCTCCAAAACAATCAACTTCCTAAGGCACGAAAAATTATTTAAAATACTCGATTTTAATTCAACTGGAATATTCCAAAAACTTGTTAAAAATATTATGAAAGATCTTAGTTTTTCGCAAAAAAAGAAAAATTTTGGCCTTCATTGATAAACCTCCAAATGCGTATATTATATTACATAAATTTCATAAAAATGAGTTGCCTATTAAAGAAGTTGTTGCAACACCACTAATATTTTAACTAAGTTTACCAAAGTTTAGTATAAACAGATAAGTTAATAGAAAATATAAAATAAATTTATTTATTTTGATCTCGTTACAAAATTTCCTAGCCCTCCTCCGGTTCATGTTATTAATTTAATAGAATTCTTACTTATAAAAACTAATACCAAATTGAAGCAGAAACAGAGCAATATTGTTGAAATATTTATGAATAATTTGGAATTCAAAATACATAACAACTCTTCAAGTAAACATTTTGTCATAATATCGGTATAGATATGATGATTATATATAAATATTTAAATAACCAATTCAATAAATTATAGAAATAGTTTACAAAAAATTATTAAATTTGTATATCAATATACTTCCCAGAATTAGAAATTAAAAAAAAAACATGAATTTTACATTTTCCATAAACCCTGATATATGGACATAATTATACACAGTTCTTACAACCACATGTATGCGACTAAAAACAATCTCGACTATAGTCAAAGGCGATCTAATCCTGCGGGTTCAAAGGCCACAATTTTCAGTAAAAACTTCATTCGTGGTAGATTTTTCGTGTAAAATCTGTCAAAGGATAAATATCATTCCTTTGACAGATTTTACACGAAAAATCTGCCACGAATGAAGTTTTTACTGAAAAATGTTACCTTTGGACCCGCACGATAAGACCGCTTTTGACTATAGCAACAATCTTGGAAACTAATGAATCTGCGATAGTTAGGCAACATAAATCCGATGTTTATCAATTAAGAAGCATTTTTTAAGAAATAAAATTAATACTCTAATGAGAAATCGAGATATTTAGTTCTGCTCTCCTCAAGTTTAATAGTGTACCGTGTCCTTGTTTTATACTAGTTTACCATTGCATTTTTCATTAAAACTAAGTAAAGTGATAATAATCTAATGCTACTGAAGTTTATTGCATTTGTGTGAAGACGACTCGTCTTATTGACAAAAAAGACAGTCATAAAACACCATCACGCTTAAGGCTCCGTGATGCATTCGTCCCTTATTAAATAAAGGCTTCTATACCCTGAAAGAAGGCGTAAATTTTTAAGGGCGCATTGATTTTAAGCAGTAAATTTATTCGAAATTACTTTCTTTATATTTTCTGTTCTCGAGTCAGAGAACCGGTACAAATTTAGATCTCCTGAAAATTTAACAAGGTTCTTAAAATGGATTCTCGCCTGAATTATTTCGCGCTTTTTTTCACTTTCCACGGCGAAGCGTAGACAGCTTGTTTATTTTCAAAACATGGATTTAATCTACCTCAAGTGGTTAGCGTAAGTTATCGAATCATGCTAAAAGATTTTTTAATATCAGGGAAACTCTTATCATAGGATGCAAACAGCAGAATATGAGTGTCAGCTAAGGAGTTCCTGCACGATACGGTTTGCATGGAAGCGTGTTAAATGCGATCGCGCAAATGTCATATTAGTATGATATGCATCTCAACGCATCAATGCTTTCCTAAGAAATACTCGAGTACGGGAAGAAATGTTAAAGAGTTAACCAAAATCTGTGAAAATTGCATGGCATATCGATTTTCATTTCATGCTATTGAGTATATCTAGCAGATATTAAAATATTGAAGAGCAATACAAGCGATGCATAAACACCTTGTCAGACGCGAATAAATTCCTTGGTGGATACTCAGAAAGGACGGAATAATTCAAATATTCAGGAGCTATTGTCTAGGCTGACTCAAAATAAAACTGATCAAACTATTGATTTTATCCCAAGGCACTCCAAATATATTAAATTATGCAAAGTCTAACAGTTTTTGTGGTACCGAGCACTGTTTATTTATTTAAGTGACGACAATGTAATCTTGGCAAAGTTACTATCTCGTAGACGAGAAGAACGTTTTTAAAAAAATTATTTCTTACAAACAGGATACAAGTACAACTGACTAACATAGGCGTTTCACTTATATTTATAAACTAATAAATGCTTATGTTGCATGAGAATAAAGATATGGAAATCTAAGAAGGCTGACGTAATCTGCACAATTGCAGTTTCCATGGGAATGTAACTCCTACCAACGTAGATGAAAGCACATCCTGTGGTTGTGATTTCAAAATTAAAAAATGTTATAGTTTGACTCATTTTTGGCAATTATTTGGTCCTTCCTAAATTTTTCTGAAAATATTCAAATATAAAATATAATATTAATAATACAATAATAATATAGATTAATATGGTCCAAAAGCTGGTTCTTCTGACATAGATCGGGTTGGATATCTCTAGAAGGCTTCTTCTTTATTCTTCGAGTTTGGCCTGTATTTCTTTCGTTTCCATTAAATTGATAGAATTTAAATCAATTGCAGGTGGATTGAAAGATACGGGTCCATGCTGAATTGTTCTGGTCAAATTTAGTGAAGGTAGACTATTTTCACTAAAAAGCAAATTGCTAGGTTTATAAGATTCAAGAATAATTGATTTTATTTGAATATTGCATTCATTGGGTACTTCTAGTAGATAGGATCCTAAGAGTGGAACATTATCTCTTAGATTCCTGCAAGTCGATGTACTAACTATTCGGTTTGGTACAGTGACGAGCCATTTTCCATCAATAATATTTGTGGATTGTATCTCGTGCAATTGGATTTTTAACGGGTGGCAAGTGGTGACGTTTGATTCTTGTTTAATCAGCTGAACGGCACATGGTCGATTGGTTTCCAGGTAAATGCTGTGGGCGTTTCTGCACAGGTACTCATTGGTCGAAATTTGGAGACATCTTTGGTCCATAAAGGCATACTTAGAGTTGCTTAGTGCGAGGTAAGGTTTATAAGGAATGTTAATTAGAAACGATTTGTTATTTGGGACTGGTATTGGGTATAGATTAAAATATTGATATATTTCAGTCTCGACAAATGGAACTGTAATATAAATACAGTATTGAAACCTTTTAAGAAATTTTTAATTTCAATTAGTTTTTCAAAGCCCAGTATATTTTGAGAATTAATTGGTAGTGGTAATTTATCTGAGCTTAAATGAGAGCTTAATGCCTTAATTTATAACAAGAGTTCATATGGATCTACTATCGAGTTATGGAGAATATTGATCTTTGCAAAGGTTATTGCAACCTCTATTTTATCTAGCGTACTGTAGATAGTTTGATATATTAGCGTAATCTGATTTATGATTGCATATATTCGAAAATAATCGTGTAATTGAGTGTTGTGTATATCTACTTTTCTAACAGTGTCTTCAATTTGAGAAATACGCGTTTTTAAGATCATCTCGTTAGTGGTAATATTGGTTATATTTTTTTGAAATGCGTTAATTGTAGAATCCAATAACGTTATTTGATTTAATGTATCGACTCTCAACTTATTTTGATTTGCTTGCAGAGTTGTTACTTTTTCGTCATTTTTTCTGCATCACTTTGCTCTAGATTACCTGTTATGCATTTAATAAGTGATCCTAGTGGGTTAAATACACCTCTTTTGTGCCTAATGTCTAAGTTGGCAGGAATAATTTGTTAAATTTGATTTTCTATATGTTTTTCAAAAGTATCGAGTGATGTCATTGAATTATAATATTTATTGTAATATGTAGTATAATTTTTTAAGCTAAGGGAAAGCGTTTCTGCTTGAGCTTTTACAGAATAAAGCTGATTAATCAGCGAATTCAAGTTGACGTGTTGTACAAAGAACCAGTGGTTCGATGTTATTTTGCACGTTCCTAATTTGAAGGGTAATAACCCTGGGTATCTGTTTAAGTCGTGGTATTTTATACCGCTTGACTCGGCGGTCCAGGTCCATCTGGAATAATGGGTATTATTTTAGATTCATTTATATGAATTATCTCTGTATGCTTAGTTTTTGGGTTTTGTATCTCGATTTTATTATTGTCTAAAATTTTTGTTAAGATGAATGGACCAGAGAATTTCTTTTTTGATTTCCCGGATCTTTGTTCGGCTTTCTTGTGTACTTGAGAACCGATTATTATACTTTTCGTTGTTTTATTTTGGTTGACTTTGTCAATAATTTTTTGTTTTAATTGTTTTGATTCTTCTGCGATTTGATCGTATAGAATTTGGGTATAATTTTTGTGGTTATTAATATATTCAGTGTAAACATGAGATGGTATAAGATTCATGGGATCTTGCGAATTTGTGTGTCCTGACACGAGTTCTTATGGACTAAAATGTGTACTAGAATGGATAGTGTTATTGTATGCTATAATGGCATATGGCATTAGGTTGGTTATATCAGTATTTGAGTCTGATTCTCGTAATATTCTTATATGTTCAATTAAGGTAGAATGTAGGCGTTCTACAGGTGAATTTGATTCATGGTGGTAGGGCGTTGTAAAGTGAACTTTAATATTATGTGCTTTTAAAAGTTCGTCTACTACTACATTTTGGAATTCTGTTCCGTTATCTGAGATAATTTGTTTTGGTATTCCAATAAATGAAAAGAATTTTATTAGTTGGTCGCAACAAGGCATGAAACTGCTTGACCGAATTTGGAAAATTTATCTAAGAATGTTAGAAATTTTTGTTTTCCGATAATAAAGGTGTCAATATGCACGATTTCAAATGGTTTACTAGGTGTTTCGGTGAGTACTAAAGGTTGATCAGGTGGTCTTCGATTATGCTTGGATCTTTGGCAAATTTCACAGTTATTGATATAATTTGTTACATCTGCTTTTAAAGATTTCCAGTAATAATTAGCTCTTAAAAATTTGAGTGTTTCTTCGATACCACGATGGTTTGTCTTTCCTTCGTGTCGAAATTTAATCATTAGTATTCTTTCATTTTCTTCGACATTATTAACTAATTTTGTGCATTCGATAAGTTTAAAATTTCTAAAGTGATTGGTCATCATATCTCGCGATCTTGATTTAAAAATTGATTAATGTCATCATTGATATCTCTTGATTGATGGTCCTCATTGATATCTCCCGGACTATTAATAATTGAATCAGTTTCGAGGGCATTTAATTGTATTCTAGATAATGCGTCACAAATGCTAACTTTGTTACCTTCTTTATATTTTTAAACGTAAAGTTACTTACGTATGCCTTTATGCTTATTTTTATGCTAAGATAATGATTATTATAAATTATAACAGTATATAGGATATGTTATTGTGTTATATAGCAAATACTAAATATGACAAGCGTATATAATGAACTTATCTTTCTACGTTAAGCTATATTTATTTCTTAATGGTTAAATGTTTTATTTTTCTGAGAATTTTACCGTACGGGATAGCGTGTCTGTATTAAAATATATCTTCATCTTTTTCCGTGTATATTTGGTTCCGGGTTTTACAGGTTGTTTGACGATTTTTTTTTGTATTTGGGAAAATGTTTTTAAAGGGTTTCTCTATAGTTGTAATTACTTTCATGCTATTTGGATTTTCGTACATTATAGGTATTGTAGCGTAACGAGTAACTATTTGTTTGTTTCCGCAATCTGTAACTGCTAATAAGTGTTCTAATAAATCCATGCCTATTATTCCATCAAATTTGTCATTAAAATCTAGGACATAGAATTTATAATATTCATTTACTTTGAATATTTTAAAAATAGGAATTATGATTGCTTCGTTATGATGTGATGTCGATTGATAGTTTGGACTGAATAGTCTTTTTCAAAGCTACATTCTTTGTAGAATTTTTCGACTATTTTGGGGAAGAGAAAACTTCTACTACTTCCTGTATCAATTAAGAGATGCTTAGCATTAAGTTCTGGTATATAGATATATGGTAAGTTTTTTATCCATGCTATTAATGTATATTCTATTCTGTTGGTTGGAAGTACGAACGAGTTTAGTTTTCTTATTTCATATCACGAACAACGGTTCAAAATATCTTGAAGAACCATAGGTAAGTTCTAATGGCTATCACAATATAGGTATTTGTTGAATCTATTTTTTTAATTTCTTTTAGAATGCATCCTTATCATGTAGTTCTACATCAGACTTTGAATGAGGAAGATTTTGATCGCAGGTTGGACTATTGCCATTGAATCTAGGACTGTTTTTCGAATGACAATTTTTCGAAAGACAGTTCTTCGAAGGACTGTTTTTCGAAAATATTAAATTATAGAAAAGATAATTTTAAAGAGGCAAATAATAAAACGTTCAAAAGGAGTGCGCGCGATTCACCCCGGTACAAAGGTAAAAGGGATGGAGACTTACTGTGCAATAGCTTCTCCGCCGGCCGGGGTTTCCTACCTTCCGACTCGCCAAAAACACTGATAATAATGCGGCTTGATGGATCAAAATGTACGATCTCTATCGTAGGTATTTTCTCTTGTGACATATTCATATCCAACGTACAGGGCTTTGCATGGCCCTCCGCTCGCTACGGGGGCTCAATCAATAAGAACTAACCAAGTGCTAACGAAAACTAACCCAAAATTAGGAAAAAAAATTAAATTAATAAAAAAACAATAAAAAAAATCATCTGTCGCGACCGACGGGAAGCGAACCCGCAGCGCCGGAATGGCAGGCAAGAACGCTACCTTCTACACCACTGAGGCGTTGCAGAAACTTTGCTAAAACGGTAAAAGAGACTATTAGTCTCAGACTAACCCAAACTAAATTAAAGATTCGAAAAATGGTCTATTAGAAGAATTACACATTCGAAAAATTGTCGATTCGAAGAATTGTCTTTTCGAAGAACTGTCCGTTCGAAGAAATGTGATTCGAAGAACTGTCGTTCGAATAATTGTCATTCGAAAAACCATCCGGATACTATTGCCATTGGACGTTAGGTATGATACGCGAAAATAGAGAATTTTTATTTCAAATTCTTTGGACCGATGAAGCCACTTTTAATAGTGATGGGAGAGTCAAGCTGCACAATATGCACTATTGGTCTGCAGAAAATCCGCATTGGATGCGTGAAGTTCAGCACCCAAGGACGTTGGAGTTTAAATGTGTGGTGTGGCGTACTGCAAGGCAAAATTATTGGGTCATATTTTTTCGAGCAACCCCTAAATGGCAATGTCTTTCTTGAATTTTTGGCCAATTAAATACCGTTGTTGTTGGAAGATGTGCCTCTGGAAACGAGGCAAAACTTGTTTTTGCAGCTGGATGGTTGTCCAGCACATTTTGCTATTAATGTGCGAGAGTATATCGATTCAGTATTTCAACAGTGGTGGATTGGAAGAGAAAGTCTGTTTCCATGGCCTCCGCGATCACCAGACCTAACTTGTCTGGATTTTTATTTATCGTGTTCTAGACTCAACCGACGACCAGAGAAGATTTGAAAAACCGGATTCATACTGCAATACGACCCATACCGAGAGCCGAAATTGAACCTGCAGTTTTGTCTACCCATGAGAGGCTTCAGCAATGCATAGAGCGTGATGGTCAGCAGAACCTTCCTTTTTTAAATCGGTCCTTTTCAGGGCCACAACTTCTATAAAAAGAGAAAATTCGAGATAAATATAGTAACAAAAAAAAATTAAGCGATTTTCGGAAGTAATAATTTTTTTGCCTATATTTTGGGTTAGGAACAAGATAACGAGATGCGGTTTTCGCGAACTTGTTTAGCCATTATTTAGCTATATTTTCATGGGAAAAAAATCATATCAATGCATTATATTTTTTTGAGAAAATTTACCATATCTGTCGGAATTTCGAAAATAACCCTCTAGAGGCGACATGTGAAACTAACGAAACTTTAAATCATACATTTTTTGTAGTCAGAGAATAGCTCCTTTGAACTAACTCAAGTTTGTTAGTAGCCTTAGCCGTTTTGCAGATACAGGGTGTTATTTAAAAAAGAAATATATCTATTTTTTTTATATTAAATGATAGACAGTTGGCATTACACCACCGCTTCACAGTTGTCAAATCTTGTGATATTCGATCAGTCAAACTCTTGACCGTACTGACCGCGTCACGATTGTTGTCAGCGAACAATGTAAATTTACCACTAATGTTAATAGTTGCCAAATCATTTATATACTTAAGAAATAGTAGCGGCCTCAAGACGGAGTCCATGTGTATTGACCAACCATGATCCCAGAATCACCTTCTTGATATCTGAAAATTTGCGTCCCCCCGAATCAAAACCACTTTAGAATATTTCCTCCACACGCATAGTGTTGAAGTTTCCCCGGTGGTATTGCTCTATATTAAAAAAACTTTGAAAAATCGCAGAATACCGGTATAGCAATATGGTCATCACTACTGTAAAGGGTATATTTCGAGTTTTTAATACTAAAATTGTGAAATTTGTGCATTTGCAGTGTTAATTTATTTTGTTAATAGCAAGGACATTGATTGCGCTGTGTTCCGGAAAATAGACTGTTAACCTTAGTACACTACACTATTTATAGTTTATAGTTTGCTGATTGTTCTGGTACAAGGTGTGTTTCCACAAATATCTATTATAATAATTTCAGAGCAGATAATACCTAGTAATATCTGAAATAACGGAAATTTTTATATTCAAATACTGTTTGCGTGAAGTAAAAAAACAAAGTCTTAAGGTTTTTATTTTGTGGCTTTATATTAATAATGCCTACTTACCTATTTACTTATAAATGATTTGCAATACCTGCTTACTTTGCCCATTGAGTGGTTGTATTGTGTTCAATGACTGCCTTGACCGAGGTCTAGCACAGGCAATTAAGGCAAATATGTATGTATTTTAGGTGTGTGAACTCCTCTTTAGGCCCAATAAAAGGGCTATGATCCATACTATGGAATACAAATACAAATTCTATTTTTTTGATAATTATTTTTAATACTTCGGTGCGGTACCAAGTATCTTGCTCTCGAACTTGCCTAATTATCCCAGCTATCTATCAAAACCCCAGAAATCTAAAAGAGAATGCCCCCAAGCAAAAAGGCACAAATTAGAATACCAGCAAATTGGCAAAGTTTTAGCTGAGTGTTATTGGTGTAAAAGCTTATCAAATTGATAAATATTTCTCATCACTTAATGAAGCATACAGCAAAATACTAACAACCCAGTCTAATGAATGCTAGCTGATAGCAAAATGTAAATATAGTATATGTTTTATTAATATTGGTAAAGATCCTCAAACTCACTTAAATTGTATTGTCTTTATTTCTGAAAAATCTGTACCTCTTGAAGTTCATGATATTAATACTTATTGAAGCTGCTTATTTACTAAAACAACATACCGAACAACGTTCTATAGAAGACAATTTAAGCATTGAAAGTGATGTTTTAACATCGACAACAAATCAAATAACAGCTAAAAAGGATTCTATTACATTAAAGAAAAACAAATATTTTTATTAAAAACACACTTCTAAATACGACCACCCTATTTTGCTGCATTTTATTTTCGATATCACGTGCATATAATTTTTTTATGCCCTTCGGGAAACAGTTTTTAAAAATATCTAAGTAACTATGTATTCTTCTTTCAGTTGAATTATGGCAACTTTTCCTAAGTCCTCTTAGAAAACCTACCTATAGATGCAAACGGCAGCCAGTAATGTAGTGGAGAGCTAGGTTCGTGGATCCTCGGTACACGTTAATAAGATACTGGTCGCCATCGCCAAATCAACTGGGACTCGACTTGGAAAAAAAACCGATAATATTGTTAAATGCTGAAATAGTTATTTATGCAACAAGTGTGTAAAGTGAATCTTTTTTTATGAATGGGAATATTGTCGCATGAGCCGTAGGCGAATGCGACAATCCCATGAATAAAAAAAGGGTACTTTACACATGAGTAGCATACAAAATTTTTTCTACTATCGAAAAATATATGAAAAAATTAAAATAATATTATATTACTTTACGCACTGTCCTAAACGTCAAAAAATATGTCAGTAAACGTCAAAAAATATGTCAGCTTTACTTTACGCACTAGTGCGTAAAATAACTTACTTTACGCACTGCACATTAAAAAGGCCTATTTTACGAATCTTAGAGAGTGCGTAAAGTGAGTATTTTACGCACGGTAGTAGAAAAAGTAATTTTTGGAGGAGCTTTTCAATAAGGCATAATATTTCCCCAAAATAAATACTTTATTCTTTTCCTACTAATGAGGAGATACCTTGATATAAAACAACAATGGTATAGTACAATTACAATCACATATATAAACAATAAATCAATAGAAAAAAAGTTTACATAATATTTACTATTATCAACAATGGTGTCAGACTCAAACTGCCTACAAATATTCAGCATACCCAATAATAGGTTACTAGAATGATGGTAAATAGCGCAGGGTTTAAAATTCATGAATTTTATTCTGCCGCAATAATATAAAATAAAATATGTGCATAATCACTCAATCTATAAATAATCTAAATTTGCCGAGACAGCCATATAAATAAAAATAAATGGCATGACTTACAACTTATCAAGTAGGAACGCTCAATCTTAAAATATTCCCCAAATAAATACCAGTATTAGTATATGTACATGGTCCATGCAACTCCAAAGCACTTCGAATCAGAAACTGACTTCTCCAAACTTGGTACGCCACATCCAGCCAATGATAACAACAAGGGCATAACATGCAAACGGTAGTTTCATAAACCTAAGACACGCAAGTAAACCAGAAACACGCTGGAAATTATATCGCAATCATTAGGCAAAGTGATATACGTGTGCCAGAGCGGTACCCGTGGAGAGAACCCTAAAAACAATTGTTTGTCTAAGCAAAAAGTAAATATCTAACATTGAAATGTTTACTCATAACCTAACTAGTTTTTCATCTTACCTATAGATTTATCTATAGGGCCTATAGCCTGGTAATAGCCAGTCGAACAAAACAAATAGTGTCCATTCTAGAGATTTCTCCAAAATCAATAATTGACCATTCCAATGATCAGCAACATGAGAGCAACAGCAATACATAAATTCTTCTAGAAATATTGGAAAATACAATTAATTCCACTGAAAGACTGCATGACAAATTTTGTGACTTACCACGTGGAGGTCGGATTCCAATAACTCAACAATAACTTTTATAGGTAACCTCCATGGCCCTGGTTCGAGTCAAAAAGCTTAAACGTAGCAAAAATATCATAAAATAATAACCCCAATTATTTATACCAGTCCATGAAGATTTACACCTCGGCCTCGAAGAAGCCACAAAGGGTTAACGACTCGTCACCCAGACGGCACGGCGCAAAAAGAAAGAAACTGGAACCACTTTCAGCACTTTGACCCTGAAACATTGCTGCCAACCTAACTTAGTTGAAATGGCGAGTCCGAGAGCATCACGTCACTGCTCTAGACCATATTCTCCAAGCATCAAGTAAATACACCTTAAAAGGAATCGTTATTTAGGAACGTCGATTCTTGAACATGTCTAATTTTAACTGTCAAAACCATATAGTGTGCCTGTGTCTTACTGATAGACCCAAATATATTATAAGAATATATAGCGAGTATCTCATAAGGCAATGAAAGGATATTTAAGCCGAAAGAGAGAGACGGAAATATCCAGTCACCCATAAGTGTATTGCAACTCATTCTCGGGCGTTCTGCGCAATCTCGTTATAGAGTTTTGCTATTGGTTGAATTGAAACGGATCGGGGTGTTTCAACAGCAGCGACCAATGAATCTGAATTGGTGCTTCTGCGCATTTTAGCACTTCATGAGGCGAGATAGACTTATGTGCAGATACATCTATCTCACGATTTTGGCTTAGTGATTCAGTAATATTACGATTTATATCGGACAAAATTCTGAAAGTTTTGAAAATTGGTAGGAATGTTAGGGATGACATAAGAAATAGTAAACTGAAAAGTTCCCACCCCTAAATAGTGTGCGTCATCCTCTAGGACGTCGTTTTTACCTCCTTTTCAAGTTTTCTAGATTATCTCCAGAACGGTGCACTTTATGATAAAAAAAAACTTTTATAAAAAAATGTTCCTCATAAAATGTTCTACAAAAAATGTTCCTATACATTTTTTCCTAAAATTAATAATAATATGAGAAATAAGACGTATACATAAGGTTTAATTCCAATTTCACAGTAAGTGCAATCTAATATATAATATAATATAAAGTCTGGCAGCAGCCCATGATACAAATAAAAAATTGTATCATGGCAACAGCTTATGATACAAATAAAAAGTTGCATCATGGCAACAGCCCATGATACAAATAAAAAGTTGTAGGTATGATGGCAACAGCCGTTATTTACATTTGGCGCCCGCCCTAAAAGTAATGCACCATCGTAGTGACCTTGAGTCGTCACAGAGGGTGTAGTGGAAGAAAATAGACCTTATTACACTATCGAGTGTGAAATAGTGGTTATCGATTTATATTTTAATTTTTTTTGGGTAAGACCGCTTTGGGCGCTTTGGATAATCAGCCATATATTTGACGAATTTTATATCCCGTTCTCATTTCGTTTGCGCTTTATTTACCAAACAATGAAACATTTTAGGGGAAATTGTCATAGAACCTTTTTTGTAAAAAATTTTATGAGGAACAACTTTGTATATAAGTACTTTTACCTACAATGCATTGTTTCGTAGATAATCCGAAAAAAAATAAAATTGGGATGGAAAAAATATTGTAAGGGACGAAGCACATACTTTAGGGGTGGGAACTTTTTAGTTTACTAATATTTATGCTATCCTTAATATTTGTACCAATTTTTAAAACTTTCAAATTTTTTTCCGATATACTACAATTTTAACTGTAATATTACTGAACTATAGGTATTGGCCGAAACACGCTATAGAGTCTTATAATATATTTGGACAGACCGACAGGTAGGTAGGTAAACGAATTATAAACTACATTAGATGACTTATATGATCTCGAAATCGTTTGAGGTATGTACTGCTAGAAATTGATCTAAAATAATACATACTCTAGGTTACATTTGTATCGAACAAATTGTTAAGTTTTTAATAACTTTTAGATCAAAGAAAGCTTTGTGAGCATTTTCCCGAGCAATAAAGAGAGCTCGAGTATTTAAACCCAAAGACAGTAGCCTGACAAATTGGTGCACAATCAGAACCTATAAAAGAAGTTTCCGAGACCTAGTCGAGTACCTTCGACTCTGCAAGGGACATAAACCAAGCCAGGTGCTATCATCACATCATAAGCGTCTAGTACATGGTAAATGTAAATATAGAAAGTGTATTCAATAACTTTCAAGACAAAACAAGGTAATGTACACTGTACACAATACCTATATTCTATATTGGAATAACCCAAACTAAATTGTGTTTGTAAATAAAAATAAATACAAACCAGCAAAACAGTAGCATTTGTTCATGCCCAAATTTGAAAATGCTACAGAATATTTATAAATTACATCATAGCATATTATAATTGTTAGCCAGTAGCGTGCCGTGGGTATAAGGGCGGGAGGGGCGAGCTATTTCGAGGGCGCCGAATGATGAGCCATTTGCAGTTTGCATTAGGAGGCTGAGGCGGGTTAGATAGAGGGCGGGGGGGGGGGGGGGCATTCGCCCCCCCCCAGGCCCCCTATACGGAACGCTACTGTTGTTAGCTGACTATTATAATAACTATTATATTCTTTTCTGTGATGGGTATGGCTCCCAAACGATTTTTGTCATTATTTTGATAAATGACATGTAATTAGCTATTAAAAATAATTTAGGTAACCCAGATATGTCTTACTTTGCCCAGATATTTTTATTTTTTTTTGCAATATATTTTTCTTATTATCTAGTTAATTGCAGCTCTAAAATTATTTTTAGAAATAACAATGTTTCCGCAATATTCCTGAAAGTATGTACTTGTAATTGTCAAAATTTTTTAAATATTCGAAAAAAAATAACTAGATTGCCCGACCGCTCGCGTCATATTTCAGGGCCAATTTGAAGCACAATCATAGGACTACTTTGCCCATGTTTTATGTTTTAGAAAAGCATCTTTAATTAGAAAAAAAAATCAAACACTTCAATTTTTGATCATTTTCTTTATTGAAACAGTAGAACAGTATAAAACTTCTGAAGTAATCTTTTTTTTATAAAAAAAATAACGTAAATATTTTTTCTACTACCGTGCGTAAAATACTCACTTTACGCACTCTCTATGATTCGTAAAATAGGCCTTTTTAATGTGCAGTGCGTAAAATAAGTTATTTTATGCACTAGTGCGTAAAGTAAATCAGACATATTTTTTGACATTTAGGGCAGTGCGTAAAACAATATATATTTTACGCACTAATGCGTAAAGTAATTTAATAATAATTTGGTTTTTTCGTTTTTTTTTGGTAGTAGAATAGTATATTATTTTATATGGAGGAAAAGTAATATTTTTCATGGCGCGCTCGTGTTTAACAGCCGAACGGAGTGAGGCTGGTAATAGAGAGCAAGCCATGAAAAGTAACTTTTCCTCCAAATAAAATATGCGGTTTTTTCTTCAAATGTCGACAAATTAATGCTTAAAATCTCTTTTTAATAGTAATAATAATTATTATTAAAGATAAGTGGGTTCGCAAGGCGGCTTAGACCGGTGCGGTGTCGGTGAATAGGCTCAGGTTGTTGCTATAGTAATGTAACATAAAGCTGTCAGTGGACACTGTCAACAATAATTATATTTTTAAAATTGCGTCTTCGATTGCGTTTTAATTCCGTATTGATAAGCAGTTATTGAGTAAGTTCGATTAAATAATAACCAATTTGTTCCTAAATTAGTGATTTTTAGAAATGCAGTCACACATTGAGTAATAAATACAAATTTTAGTTTAATAACTCTTGAGTTTTTGATGCTTATTTTGATGTTTGTTTGTATTGTATCTATGTTGCTCTCCGCCGGCGGAAATGTGAAAAGTAAAGCTCCGGCGGAGGAAAAATGAAACTTCACTGCCCCCTACACAGTCGAGTAATGACGGATTTACTGACGTTTGAAGAAAAAAAATTTTGTATGCTACTCATGTGTAAAGTACTCTTTTTTTATTTATGGGATTGTCGCATTCGCGTACGGCTTATGCGACAATATTCCCATTCAAAAAAAAGGTCACTTTACACACTTGTTGCATAAATAACTATTTCTGCACTGAGTACAAAACTCCAAACTTAAAACTCAAAAACTTTAATCTTGTGAACTAAATAAGAGACTTAAGCCATATTAACTCTATAACAGCCTTCAAGAAACAACCTTACAAAATAGGATTTGTTTTCCAAATTTATACTTGGAAATTGACTCTTATAAACTAAGGCAGTCAAGTTATATTCATTGTATGGAAACAACATTTGGAAATAGCCTAAAAAACAATACACAAAATATTTCTTTTAAATCCTACTTAGAAACTTCAAATTTCTTATAAATTAAGGTAATCAGGTTATCTTAACTTTAAAACAGCCTTCCAAAACTTAGAAACTATTCTAGACTCTAAAAACAGCCTTATAGGAAATAACCAAAAAATTAAAGGTTAAAGGCACACAGATCCCTCTGAAAAGAGTCACATCCTATGTTTTGACAATATTTTCATAATGTTGACCAAACTAATGTTTGATATATCATCTATTGTTGGAAATTAATAACCTTTTATACTTTTCCTAAGAAACTTAGATGTATAAATGTCATCCGTCTCAGACATTTCAATAACAATCCCAACAAAATGTCACATGGTCTTATTTATTGGAAATTGAACCACAAACAAAGGAACCTACATTCAAATTATTTGGGTCTAACTCTAAAATTGTATCTTTATTTTTTTTGTAAATCTGTAGTTACGTTTGTGTCTCTACTTAAATCGGTCTCAATGTAACTCCCTTCCATGTCACTCGCCTCAACGTCACTATTTTCTTCATCAGAAATTCGTTCAGGAGTTCCCCGTCCAAAATTTTCTTTTTGGGAAGAGGCTTCGCATTAGGGAAATTGTACTGTTTGTTGTGTTCATATATCGCTGAGGGTAGTTTATACTTCGTCGAAACACAGATTTTTGATTTCCATGCTCGTCTGTCAGATTCGTTTCGTAATTGAGGATATTTTTAAATTGTTAAAATATTCTTCCATCACTTTTTGGGTGTTGGCATCCCTTGCTCTTGTAGATTCTTCATTTAATTCCTCAATTTGAAGGAACTCTCCAGGTTTAATATTAAGAAGTTTCTTGTTTCCTTTTATTTATAGTAACACCACTTTTTTTGCTGAAAAAAACTTAATAAAGCATTATCAATTTCAGAGCTTTAATCTTTCTGCAGACATTTTTTTTTAAACTTCATAAGGATCTATAGGATATATTTATTGCTTTTGCTCGAAACGCGTTACAGATATTTTTCAGAAAATTTGGTTCTATTGTTGCTACAACAACTGAGGGTAAATGGTTTTCTCAACAGCATTTGTATTTGGTTGCCTAGTTTTAAGATCGGTAAATATTTTCTGCCACGGCCTCTTAAGGGGTCGATAAAATCCAACATCTAGCGGTTGCGTTAGTCCCGTGGAATTAGGCAGTAGTAGAACAAATCTTATTCTCAAATCTTTGGTAAATACTTATAATTTCAATGTTTATGTGTGATGAAAAATTATCCCAAATTACAACTTTAACGTCAATGTTTCTTTTTGCCCATAGTACCACAACTTTGAAAAACCAATCTTGAAAAATGGTTGCATTGAACCACCCCGATTTTGAACGGTTGTAGGAGGTGATCCATCAAAAACCCATCTGTCATAGAGCCTTTCGGCCTATACTACGTACAATGGTAGTAGCTCTCCACTTGAAGTTGCTGCAAACATTAGGGAAATCATACTTTTTGTTGTATTCATATATCGCTCAGTGTAGTTTGTACTACGCCGAATCACAGATTTTTTATTTCCAGGATCGTCTGTCAAATTTGTTCAGTCGTAATTGAGAATATTTTTAAACTGTTAAAATATTCTTCAATCACTTCTTCGGTGTTGGCAGCCCTTGCTCTTGTAACATTTCGCCAGTCTCTGTTGGTTAAAATGCCTCTATAACGTTTCAGGCAAGCATAAACCCACTCACAACTTGGAAGGTTGTAAAAAATAAGAACTCTAATCCCTTTGGAATCTATATACTACTTCACCAGCATCCTGATCTTCAGTGTTGTCAGCGGGGACCCATACTCAGCAGCAGCGATAATTATTACATCCACAATGTGACACTATTCTCTTTCAGTTAGGGCCAAGGAATAACCAACATGACGTAAATATGTTCCCTTCTTTTTGTTTAAAATAGTACGGCGCCGGCGCCGGCGGGGCACATGGAACGGTTCTTCTGCGTCTCAATAGCTCATTCCATTTTTTACACCATTTGCGGCTCGTTCTAAATCCTCTTGGGTATATCGTTGGTAGCGTTCAGCCCCCAACTTTTTTGTATTACGAAATGGCATCCCTAGACCTGTAAATTAATAAACAATTATTAAAAAACATATGGCCAAGATTGCCCATATAGGGACAACATTGCAAAGTTAAATGTTTTCGTTTACAAAAAAATCTATTAGGCTCATAGCCAATCAAATCAGTTCATAAAGCCCTTGAAAAATCTACCGCAAACCGGAATAAATATATTTAATAGTCGAGGTGCAGCAATGCTGGGAAAATTACGTAAAATGTTCTTAATTTATAGCAAGCAACGAACCGAACCAGACAAGAGACAAAGTTGTAGTAACCCAAAATTCGACCGTTAGGTGCACGCCAAATTTGTTTTAGTCAATCGACAGAGTTGCCAAATGGGAATTATTTTTGGTCATTTTCGCCTTGACAGCGGGCAAAGTTGCCCCGCTGGGCAAAGTAGGACATATCTGCGGTATATATATTTTTGAGTCTGCTTCCTATCCGCGACGACATCTTAGATTTTGATTAGGCCTTCTACTTTAGAGGGTGTTGTTCAGGGATATGAAATAGTGACACGAGACATTGCTTTATTTCATAATGGCGGCCACGCATACTCAAAGCCTACTATGAAAAAAAACTTTGTCGCTTAAAGAAACTATTAACTTAGATTTAAAAGCTTGTCAAAAGCTTTTTTTCAAAAATTCAAAAATCGGATATGGCGTCGGTCGGTAAAAAAATAAAACACTCATGTAAATATCTCGAACAAATGAAGCAAGAAAATTTTACATTTACATGTCGGTAAAAGTTTAAAATGCACCATTTTGATATTTTCCCTGTATCTGAAAACCGCAAAAGTTAAACTAAATTTTTGGGCGAATTAAAATTTGTAATAAAGTTCTCTAAAACTTCCTAATTTAATCAACCCTGTATCTAATAGTTTTCGAGATAGGAATTCATATAATCCAAATTTGGGGCACATTGTATATAGCACCGACCGACAGGTAGAGCATTTTATCAGGGAATAAAAGAATAGAAAAGTGGAAAAGAAGATTCTAATTATAGTACTTATGTATTGATTGAAAATCACATATTCAAATAGAATAAACAAATATAAAAAAAAGACACTCATCAGGGCCCTGCACTGCATTCAAGACGAATATCCCAGAGCAACCTAGGTTGTAGGTATAAAAATGTTTAAACATAAGCAAACCGAAAAACTTACATCATGACCAGGTGGACATGAATAGGCTATTGTTAATTGGTTTTTTCAGATGGAATAATATTAAATTATATATGCATTTTATTACTATAGTAGTGGTTACTATAGATTTAATATCTAACAAAGGCAGTGGAAACAATTGTAATTGTTAAAATAAATACAGCGGAAACCAGACAGTTCTTGTTTATTAAAAATAAGTTAAAACGATTTTCCATAACGTATCGGCTAACTATATGCAATATGTTCATTTATTTAATTTAATTATATTTCATTCTCATTTTATTATATTTCAAGCAGGAGAAATAATAACAAAAAAAGGGGCATACAAAATGAATTGAATACAATAAAACATTATATTTCGCCATATTTAGCACAAAGAACATGTCGTTTAGGCCTTGCCGATCGAGTAATAAGCCAATGTTGTCCTGAATACAGAGAAAACGTAATAAGAAAAGTTGATGAAACTCAACACCGTAACTGAAGTAACTGTGATTAGAATATTTAAAAACCGCGTAGCTTAGATTGAGGTCCTGAGTTATATAAAAACTGTTATTTCTATTTCAGTTAATATTAACTATACAGCCCCTATCCGTTGAATAAATGAAATAAGATGGGAATCCAGCAGAAATCCGTTTTTCGCGCCATACTCAAGCAACGTGGCGACAACGAACGATGCTTCACGTATTAAGTTTTTGTAAGGCTCTAAAATCTAATTTTTCCAACCGGCACCGGCGGCGGCGCGACAGGGAGAATAGAGCGGGAATTGCGCGGACGCGTATACATTTCAGAGGGTAGAAACATGTTTTTTCTTTATTTGACATATTGTTCTTTACACAATATTGACGTGGACAAAGATATATTGAAAATTATCAAAAACTTTTTCCTTGACGGAGAGTGGCAACTTGTTTTCCGGTGATTGTTTCATATAATGAAATCTATTCTACCGGCAATTTAGGTTCGGACTAAGGAGTAACTGAGATACGATATTTTAAGTGCACAAATTGCTGTTTACCTGGGGTGAAATATATTTATTTCAGTTTGAATTATAGCTCAATCATACTACGAACATACAGGGTGTTATTACCAAACTACAGGGTGAAAAACGATAACATGTTGGATGTTTCCCCAACAAAAAAATGTATGGTAATTAAAGTAATATGAGACAAAATAATAAATCTAAATACAGAAATTTTGCATTCAGAAAAAGGGCTAAATAAAATATTCTAGAAAATAATAAACAAATTAATTAATTGTATGAATAAAAAACGATACTGATGATTTAACCATTACCTACTCATAGGTTTTGTTCCTAAATATTCAAAATTGGTATTGTTTATTAACTTACTTATTTTTCGTGAACACGTAACATACTTATCTTCTCCTTTTCCAAAGGAAACGGTCAAACTAACCTAAATTCTTTTCGAGATATTTACATTTTTTCACCTATTATACCTTTACTAGAAATCAAAGCTTTTGATTTATGTTAAATGTCATATAATAATGATAATAACAATAATAATAATAATAATAATAATAATAATAATAATAATAATAATAACATTTGGGAAAGAAGATTGATAGATATGATTCATGACATACGACGAGATATAGGCAGGCTAAAAGAGTACATCGATGGAGTAAGGTCCCATAGGCTGGAAACTTGCATTCGATCAATCATGACTCGATATCGAATCCATGCTCGGGATGGTTAAGAAAACCAAATACACCAGCAATGTCTTGACACTTTAAAATAAAAATGTTGTATTTTCAGGCCGCTTAAAGAGGCACAAATTGAGTAATAAAAGAAAACGAAATAATTTCTTATTCCAACGATCTGAAAAAACATTCTACAGAGCGTTAAATACGAGGGCTAGAGAATCGAACAACTAGCTCCCCAGCAGTGACGATGTTGAACATTTTTGGAGAGAACAGTTGGGAACACCGACCCAGTGCAACATTGAATCAGGCTGGATTGCGGGGGAGCGCCGCCGGACCTCACAGGAATACGACTCAATGCCTGATGAGCCGTTTACGACAGCAGAAGTGACAAACATCATCAGAGATACCCATAACTGAAAGGCACCTAGTCCAGATGGAATACAGAACTACTGGCTCAAGTCACTCCAATATACCCACGAAAAACCAATCACGTGTCTCCCAACGATGTACAAAATGATAACAACCTGCTTAGCGCATCGGCTATATGCCCACTGTGAGCGAAACAAGATCATAGCTGACCAATAGAAAGGATGCCCTAAGTGTTCAATGGGGTGCAAAGAGCAACTCATAATCGACTCTGTCATCTGTAACCAGGCATTTTTCAAGCGACTCTGGACCTCATGAGGGGCTACTAAAGATTCTTCAAATATATATGACTGATGCTAACATTGTTAACTTTTTAAGGCATGCCATGGCATCTTGGCAAACGGAAATATATCCTAATGAAGCCGGGATTACCACCGACCATATATCAATAAAAAGAGGTATATTTCAAGGAGACGCCCGCAGCTCGCTATGGTTCTGTATTGCAATGAACCCTCTATCCCATCCAAGGATTTAATAATAAATCTTTGATCCCACCAGCTACATTCTACTTCCTATGGATATGATATCAAAAACAACAGCAATGCAGGAGAGAAAGTCAATCATTTGCACTATATCAATGACCTAAAACTTATGGGAGCTACCAAAAACCAGCTGGAGCAAATGTTGAAGATTGTAGAATAATTCTCCATGGATATTGGAATGCAGTTAGAACTGGAAAAGTGCCGTACAGTGAACATCGTACGAGGTAAAGTATGTCCAGGTCACTTTGAACTTAGGGACGGCCAGAACATCGAGGCAATAAAGAGAGAAGAATTTTACAAATACCTCGGAATGAAAGAAACAATGCGCATAGCACATGACGCTATGAAGGTTAAATTAACACTTACCTTACCTACAAGAGCACCATCCGAGGAGCGCAGTGGAGCGAAGAACCTTGCCAAGACATTTAGGTGGAAGAGGTCTAGCGTATCAACGTAAACAATTGGATCGGCAAATAAATAATTTATGCAATTATTTTTACAGCGAATTCCTGAGAAGTCCATAGGGCAGTTTGTAACGTAGATGACTCTACACAACTGCTTTTAAAAGTACACCAGGTTCAAGACCTGGTTCCTGACCTTGAAAAAATACGAGTGTGGAAGGAAAAGCTCTTACATGGAAGGCATGCGAATGAGGCTACCAAAGATCACGTCTACAATACAGCGACGAACTATTGGTTAGTTATAGGATAAATGTTCCCCGAAACTGAGGGCTTTCTATTGGCAATACAAGATCAAGTGATTCCCACCACTAAGTATCTCAAGTACATAATTGGAGATGCTTCGGTGGCGGATGATCGATGTCGATACGGCTGTCAAACAACTGAGACCATCCAGCATATTACAGGAGGATGCCAAACGTTAGCAGCAACATAATATAGTCAGGCACGATGCAATTGCGAAGATAATTCATCAGGAACTAGCAGATAAGCCGTTGCTGCTGCAGACAGAAAAGGTAAGTTACTATAAATACCCTCCTGAATTTGTTTTAGAAAGTAACAACCATAAGATCTACTGAGACCGCACTGTGCTTACTGACCAGATGGCGACCTACAATAGACCGCATATCATTCTCGTAGATAAGCGGGCCAAGGAAGCCACGCTGATCGATATCGCCATACTCAACAACAACAGTTTGCAGATCAAGCACGCCGAAAAGATCGCCAAATATCGAGACTTACAGGAGAAAATCCGGCAAGAGTGGGAAATGGAGAGAGCAAGATCGGTGCCAATCATTGTGTCATCAATAGGACTCAATCCAAAGAACCTGTTAATAAACATCAAGGAACTCTAATTGATCAAACATCTTTTCAAATTGATGTAGAAGGCAGTACTTCTCGCAAAACAGCCCGCACCGTCCGAAAATTTGTAGGAAATCCGTAGATACCACCAAGGACCCGATAACATGGAAAAGGTTCCCTCAGAGCTTAATCCTTTGATATCCGTGATATCTGGGATAAGTAAATGTTCCCCTTAGAGAGAGTGCAAATCCCGTAAGGCTAAATCATAATAATAATAATAATGGGCACAAATTATGCATATTATACTATGATGAAGGCGAAGAATGTCTTTCAAAACAAATTAGTTCAATATAAATTGCTACTCTGATGATAAGAAAGTAGATAAAAATTATAAAATATATAAATATTAAATAATTTTTCTTGGTACTTACTAAATTAACTATTTTGCTAGTATTTCTTTCCATTTTCTTCCGGACTAAAATTTCCTTTTCTAACTATCCCCTCAATAGGTTCCTCAGCAAACAACCAATATATACAAATGACGAAAATATTTAAAATACTTTTTAAGGAAACCATTTGCTTTTATAAGGTAGCAACTATTCGCATTTCACTCAGACTTTATAGCTTTCTATTTGTATTTGAATACATATTGTTGATATTCAGGGGAAGGAAAGCAGACATTTTATGAGCAACTGCGCTTTCAAAGTTGTGCCGGCCTATTTTTCTTGCGAGGCATTTTTGAGATGGGAATGTGAATTTTCTGAAAGGCATGTAGATTTAAGTGTGCATCTACAAAAGGTATTTGTCGTTTGAGAGTTCTTAGTTTTAGATGAATAATTGCTTTGTTTTGTTTGTACTGGGAGCACTTGAATAGAGTTGAGAAATTCTTAATTACGCGGCTCGTGAAAGCATTACACGTTATTTCTTCAATAATTACTGCTCTTAATCCAAAGAATAAAATAGAAAACAGATCTAGATTATTTTCACTTTATTTTCTGCAATGCTGCACACTGGAAAAACATGTCTGCAGATTTTTATCTCTCATTGATAGCAACAATCGAGAGCTAATAGCGCAAATGATGCTGTTGGGCAAAATATAATAATTTTATGTTTAATTACCAGATAGGTAATAGGTAAATAGGCATTCATGAATAAATGCTTAATAAAATATCGTCAAACCAACGACCTCGGTTCTAGCTAAATAGGGACAGCTTTCTGAGACCTTCTTTTAAACAAAAAAACTGATATATTTCCAATAGTTCAGCGACACTGAAAATAAATATGCGAATGGAATACAAATATGTCGGATCGTCTCTCTTTGTATGTTGTACGAGGAATAGATGCAATTGCAAATAAAGCGTTTTTTCGACAGCTTGATGTTATTATTGCCGGTTCAATACCAATATTGTCTTGTGGAGAATTGGATGTTTATGGGATCCTTTTTGTAAAGGCAGTTGGGTGACGTCTCAAATCGACAAGGGTAAAGAACGCTTTTCTCTCCACAAAAACAGAAATTGTTATGGCTTTAAAAGTTTTATTTATTTCAGATGCAATTACATTTTCAGTTTCGAACCTGATTTGTTTTTATTCCTGAAATATTTCGTAGGCGATAAATAAATCCTTTCATATACCAGCTTAGACTTAATGTTGACACTTTCCTAATTTTATCGGAAATTATTTACACCTTCTAGCAACCGATTGTTGTCGAATCATGAGAGTTCGGAAATGTATTTTTATTTGGAAAAATACATAAAAAGAATGGTGTGTACTCTCATAAAATTGGCAGAAAAAAATGGCTATAACTTGAAAAGATCAAATTTCTTCGATTCTGGCCCATTTTCCCATATTCAAATCCTTTTATATAAGATTTTTAGCAAATAAACTTACTTACTTTTCACATAAACTAAACACATGGATTTTACCTCGAAATCTGCTGTAAAAATCCACCAATAACCAAAAATTGGCAACACTTTCCGTTCCTTGCTCATTTCTCCAGCTTTAAACTGTTTAAAGAGATTTCTAGCAAATACATGTATAAACCTATATATTATGTTATCCTGAACATCATGTCAAAATGTTGAAAGACACAGTCCTTCAAATTTCCCATAATGCATAAAAAGCAAAGCTACCTATTCCAACCAGCAAAGTTGCCGAAGTTTTTGCAGTGTTTTGTATATTTTAGTTTAACCTGCATTTGTTACAAAACTTTTTTAAGTGAAAGGTATCTTAAGCAGATCGATGCGGTTGTTAGCCGGTTTTATGTATCTTGACCTGTTTGTTATTTATTTATTTGTTTGGGTGAAATTTTGTAGTTGACAGATTGACCTGATATTTGGTACACACCTTTAGTTCTGATGACAATGCAATTTAATACATTCTTTGTTATCGTAAATCCAAGATGGCCGCCGCTACAAAATGGCGGATTACATATTTTTTAACAACCACCTCAATATGGGTATCAAATGAAAGGGCTTGAGTAGTAGAATACCTACTGTACAATGTAACAAATTTCAAACCTAAGATGGTCGCCGGCACAATATGTCAGATTTTATATTAAGTTTGAAAATGTTTTTATTTTCCTAGTATAGTGAAAAAGTGCATGCTACATTTGCCACACATGACGTCATCATACGCGCGAGAGATGGTGTAAGTTTGTTTACATAAACTTAAATTTTATCACAAGGTACCGGAATCGGTGCAAATGACTAAAATCCATTGAAACTAAGTGAAGCTAACCGAAAGTTGATTGAACGACTAACCAAAACAAGCCAAAAGTATCTAAAAGTACCAAAAGGAGCTAAAACGTGTCGGAACAGATTAAAAATATTAAAGTAAATTAAAACTAACCCAAATGAACCGAATTTTGGCGACTAACCAAAACTAACTGGAAATATTACAATTGGTTATAAAGTATCGGAATCTGTTCAAATGACTAAAATAAATTGGAACAAACTTAAGGTAACAGAGAGTTGATTGAATGATTAACCAAAAGTAACTAAAAGCGCCAAAACGGGGAACAGATTCAAAAGATTAAAGTAAGTTAAAATTAACCCAAATTAACTGAATTTTGGCGACTAACCAAAACTAACCGAACATATTAAAATTGGTTTTAACGTATCGGAACCTGTTCAAATGACTAAAATAAATTGGAACTAAGTTAAAGTAACCGAAAGTTGGTTGAATTACTAACCAAAAGTTATTATAAGCACCAAAACGGGCTAAAATGTATCGGAATAGGTTACAAAAATTAAAGTAAGTTAACATTAAATTTGATCATAACGGAGTCGGATCAAATGAACTAACTGAAACTAACCGAAAGTTCATTGAACGACTAACCAAAACTAACAAAAAGTAACTAAAAGCACCAAAAGGGGCCGAAACGAATCGGAACAAGGTAAAAATATTACAGCAACGTTATGACTAATTGTATTGTAGATTTTCCTATCTACAAGTGGACGGTAATTTTTTAGGTCTTCATGTCCGCCTCTTTTTTTTTAATTGTGATAATGTTTAATATTAATGTTAAAAATGCATTTCTTGAATTAAATATATTATAAACACTCGTGTTAGTATTTTTACTTTTTTAAACTTTGCATTTAAAAACTATTTGAATTACAACACAAATCACATTTTTGCATTTTTATTTATCATTTTCAATGTTTGGCTGCATCTTTGCGAAGGGCTGTGAATTTTTGCTTCAATATTTCTAATTTCATATTTGTTTCAATATGGGTAATGGGTATCAAATGAATGGGCATTATAAGTAGAACAAAGTGCATGGCGGATCATAGTGTTTGGACAGTCTATACTTACATTAAAGTTGAAATCTAGGCTTCCACTTCCCACAAAATGCAAGGCAGCAGCACTGTAGACCACCCAGATGTATATTTAGGCTCGAAATTGTTTGAGGAAGGATAAGCATTCGTGGCCCTGGGTCGAGTAAAGTCTTTGGAAGGATTATGTATTGAGGACTTAGATTGCAATAAATTGTCAGAATATAAACCTTGTAATAATGGGGCACTAAATGAACTAAATAGATAGAGAAATATTTAGTTAATATTTACTTAGTTTATTTTCAAGTTTTTAGTTTTTATTTTGTTACTTTATATTTCTCATTCTATTATTTCATTTAGTGCCTCATTATTAAAAGGTTTCTTTCCTGATAATTTGTTGCAATCTAACTCCTCATAATCCTTCCAAAGACTACCCTTTCATTTGATACCCATTACCCATATTGAAACAAATATGAAATTAGAAATATTGAAGCAAATATGAAATTTGGCCTTTTGTGCCGGCGGCCATCTTAGATGAACCCATATTGAGGGGCTGTGGAAAAATATGTAATCCGTCATTTTGTAGCGGCGGCCATCTTGGATTCACAATAACACAAAATGTATTAAATTGCATTGTCATCGGAACTAAAGGTGTGTACCAAATATCAGATCAATCTGTCAACAGGAAGGGGATAAAATTTCAGCTACAAAATTTGACCCAAACAAATAAATAACAAACAGGCCAAGCTAAATAAAACCGTTTAAAAAATAAGTAAAAAAAAAACATGAAGTTAAACGTTTTTATTGAAAATAATACTAATACTAAATAATAATAATACTAAAAGCTAAAACATAATTCGTTAAGTCCTAGATACTAGTCATCACACCACTCTCCTCATCAATCTAGGGCATTGATCAGACAAAAAAATAAAATTGTGGGGCGCGTGAAATTCTATCAATAGTCAACCGCTCATATTATAAATGATATTTACATATTTACTCAGGTTACGCTACGCCCCACGATTTAATTTTTTTGTCTGATCAATGCCCTAGATTGATGAGGAGAGTGGTGTGATGACTAGTACCTAGGACCTAACGAATTATGTTTTAGCTTTTAGTATTATTATTATTATTATTTAGTATTAGTATTATTTTCAATAAAACCGTTTAACTTATTTTTTTTACTTATGTATTATGCTCGGCTCATATCCCTCGTTCTTATTGCATGGAAGTTCGATATTTCAGTAATAAAATATTAAGCGGTAGCGTGTCGTGTCAAAATTCGAAATGGCGAAAAGTTTATTTCCAACTAGCACACCCTGTATAAAAGGCATCATATTTTACAAAATGCCTGTTTTGTTTTTGGTGTACATACATTATTGTCAAGTAATCGGTTTTTCTAATAAAAATTGCTTTTTCTACTATCGTGCGTACAATACCCACATTACGTACTCCTTACGATTCGCAAAATACGCCTTTTGTGTAGTGCGTAAAATAAGTTATTTTACGCACTAGTGCGTACAGTAAGTCTGACATATTTTTTGACATTTAGGGCAGTGCCCAAAATAATATATTTTACACACTAGTGTGTAAAGTAATTTAATAATATTCTTGTTTTTCGTATATTATTCGGTAATAGAAAAAAAGTTATATGCTACTCATGTGTAAAGTACCTTTTTTTATTCATGGAATTGTCAATTGACAATATTCCCATTCATAAAAAAGGGTTACTTTGTACACGCGTTGCATAAATAACTATTTTGCAAAAAAACCTTAATTTTTTTCTAAATAATTCGGTATTTTCATTCGCATCGATGCAATGTTTTGGTATGTTTGACTCGTAACCCTCTTCAACTAGCTCATCCTATATAAAAGTCATCATTATTTATAAAGTGCTTTTTTGACCTTTTTTTACATATATATTCGTCAAGTAATTTTGTTAAAAGAAAATATTTAAAAAAAGCTATAATATCTTCCCTGAAAAGTTAATTTTCCCGATATTTTCGAAACAGAAAAGTATTTAGTGGGTTTGTCTCCTAGAAATCGCTTATCGAACTAACGTCTCAGTGTTTTGATTCTCAAAACATTATTGGCGCTAGAACAACCCAAATTGAACCCTTATCGTATTTAGTAGTGTAAAAATGCTACTGGGTTCTCCGATTACTGACACCAGATGCCGCTTAACAGATATTTCACACAGCGAATAGGCATATGCGAACTATATTAAATATATTTTTGAAGAATACAAAGAGGTACAACATGTTTAGTATCACTAAACTAGTAGATTTGTTTTGATTTTGCCAGATTTTCCGTAATTATCCGTAGTTTAATCCCTATTCATAAATTTTTTTCCTGTTATGATATGCATACGATGTTTTGGTATGTTGCCCTCGTAACCCTCAACAACTGCCAAATTCAAAGCACTTTTAGTGTTTTTTTGCATACTGTTTAACACCCACCAAGTTATTCATAAGATAAGGTTGTCTGCTCTTGTTCGTACGCGTTGATCTGAAGCAATTTTGTACCATTTCAGTTAATATTTTCCGAGATACATTTCCCTGTTTCTTGGATGGTCGTCAGTCGTCAGCATTTTAATTTTCCGTCTCATTCTGAAGTTCTGTTTCTCATGTATCCCCGTCCGAGTCTCCGTCTCCGTCATAAAGTTCATCTTCTATCGTGATATCATGTTGCGAGTCAGTGTTTGATAGCGAGTTCAAAGATATGAATAATATCGTCTCCGCTTCCTGATTCGATGGACTATCCATCACTTTTTGCCCATGGAGCTTCGAGCTTTTTCTATTACTCTATCACGGGTGAAAATACTTTATATAGGTTATAAATTTATGTTTCGCAATGACAAAAATAAATCATAATTGGTCGCATGAGAGCAAATTTATTCGGCTCGATACTGGACCCAATTTATGGTCAGTACAAACAAATTAATTTTTAATTTATTTTCACCACAAGGGTGGGGGTAGCAATTAACTTTATAATTAACTACAATTAAATTAGTGGACTGTATTAAATAGGGTGGTGGGTTTTAGACATTAGTTGTGAATTGAAACTAGGTAGGTAGGTTAACTAAGTACTTCAATAATGCAGGTGTAAATTGCATTTGCATTTGATACAAAAAATATAGATATGCATTTTATACGATATCTACACTACTTGATGCATTCATTCTTTCACACATGAAAAATAAATATACAAAAGGGTGCTTAATTAGAAATATCTACTAACAGTCTTGATTCGTTAATTTAAAATGAAACTTTTGTCTTTAAAATTCCAACTTCTTTCACTCTACAAATACCTTGATCTCCTAGATTCTCTACCACAGATTAATAGTGTCTATACTATTATCGTACCCAGGCGTAGCCCATTTAACTTCACACATTGGATTCCATCTGCTGGGATTGGAATGGATATTCTCCACCGCCAACTTGCAGGCGCCATTTTTTACTTCTTCTTCACGAGAGATGCTACGATTCTGTATTGTTTCAGAATTGCGTTAAAACGTCCAAAAGAGTTCTCTGTCCAAGCTCGGACAAAGATAACAGAGGTACACTAGATATTCTACAAAAAGAGAAATTGGCCCAAAAGGAATTTGACCTTTGGCCGGAGGTAGGTAGCAACAGCACGTTTTACTGCTATTCGAGTGAACGCTGGAATTGCACTGCACTAGAGAGCGGTGACTCAACCGATCTAGTAACTTTTGTAAGACACTTAAAATAACTTACAAAATGAGAGAAACGCTAATTATTTGCCTTAAACAGTGCTAGGACAGTGCTAGTTGTTTTTGTGGCGCTAAAATTTAGGAGAGCTGTGACGAGACAGATCCTAAGCGGGTGCGTGTTTGCAATGCACTAATAAAATTAGTTTCTGCTTGTAGCAGGCGCCTGGCGGCAAGACCAAATAAAAGTGGGGATTCGCGGGAAAATCCGCGTCGGAAACATTTGAAATTGAAAGGGTAGAAACTGTTTTCTTTCTTTATTCGACACATTATTGTTTACACAATACTAACAGAGACAAGGATATATTAAATTGGGAACGATTCCAAACGATTTTCTTGATGGTGTGTCATTTTACTTTATTAGAATCATAGCGTATTATGACTGACTCTATTATACCGACAAACCAGGTTCGGGCTAAATGATCGTAATGAGAAACTGAAATATGCTGCTTTAAATGCAGAAATTGAGTTTCACCCGGGGTTAAATAAATCTATTTTGAGTTTAATTACGGTCCATTCATACTACATACATGCAAGGTGTTATCACCGAACTATACGGTGAAAAACGAAAGTTATACACATGTTGGACTGTTCCCCAACAATTATAAAACAGTATATCGATTGGATTATCATCTATATTATTTCTCGATAAGGTCGAACCTGACTAGTTTCATGACATCAAAAGAAAAACTGTCATTACAGGTATGTAGGTCAATGACCGTCAGACACTTTTGAATTGAAGGATGGCGAAAAAAAAATTAAATGGGTTGCTATGGATTTTGTGAGACAGTTGTTTTTTTAGTGGTCACAAATGTTTTGGAACCAATTTTAACTTTTAGGAGGCTAGAAACTAGGTGGTTTTGAGGAAATTAGGATTGGACTCAATCAACGGCCGTAATGGCAATTATACGGTAATTCTCACGGGCTCATACAGAACGAGCGCTATAATATTAGCGGACCAGGAAAGTTTTGTAAGATTACCCCTAGCTGAGGGTAAGTAGTATTGAAATGTATAATTTCGATTAACTTATGGATTCGAGTTTCTGCAGTCGTTTAATGTTATATTTCATATTAAGTTGTTTTGATAGATTAAATTCCGTTTTAGGGTTTTAGTTTTGGGTTCCTTGTGGTGGAGTTAGAACTTGGATTTCCTACAACCTGGGTTCCTTATGTATATTTTTGGGTGTTAAGCAGAATTTTCCGGATGACCGGTTGAGGAATATTATTGGCTGGTATTGTGTCCGAATGACGGCAGTGTAAAAACAGATGATCCGAGATCAACCAGAATTATAGATAAGTGAATATTATAGTTGATAAATACTCCGCCCGTAAATTGACTCAACAGGATTTGGTTTGTTTATAAACTTGCAAATTGGGCTTACGGAGAGACTAACCTATTCGGGTTGAGTTAGTCATACATTAGTCTGCGTGGTACCGTTCGGAAGAAGTTACCGCCGTCAACTAACTTGTGTTCGGGCAGAGTAGATCACTTGTGTTAACGTTCTGATCTATATTTTTTACGAACAAACTCTAACATTCTATTAATTTCAAATTTCAATTGTCAAATTGAGAAGAGGATGTGTTTAGATAACTAGTAGTTACTTCACTACAAAACATCATTGCGGGGTAGTTGTTGTTCTAGGAAATTTTATACGGTTAGAGGAGCTTACTTATTTTAAATAAAATTATTGACCTAAAATTTGATAATTTTTATTTTGATTAATGTCCTGGAACATATTTGATAAGAGAGTTCGTAAAACGAAGCTTACGACAGATAATTAATTACCTAACCGAATTTGAAGTACTTCCAAGTGTAGCGAAAGTTAGCTAAATATTATCTATGGCGTTGGGCGCCATTTTGTAATGAAATACTAGTTGTTCGTCAACTGTATATTACTTTTCATAACCATAAGAATTTTTTTTTAATAAATGATGTTCGTTTTGAGACTCGTTTTTTTACGGTTATTCTCAGGGGGTAGGTTGTTTTTCTTACTAGCCGTCTTTTTTTTGTGAGCGCCAGAGTTCCTAGAGACAATGCGAACTGAATATGAATACTTAAATATAAATAAATATAAAGGCAATATATCTTATATATCAGAAATCGCATTGTCTCGCAAACCTCTATCCTGCGATAAATTAAAGAGGTAAGTTAAAAACAAGTTATATATTAAATATATAATTAAGGCACATGATAGGACCAGAACCGTTCTGCGGGATAGCCAAACCAATCGCTAAAACAGCCATAAAAAAATGGATAGCAGAAGAATCCCGCAAATGGTGGAACAACACTTTGGGACAAAGACAGGCCAAGGAATTTATAATAGGTCCATCGGCCAAACTATCAACAGACCTGCTAAGCTACGGCAGGAAGGCTCTCAGGATAATGGTGGGTCTGCTGACGGGCCACTGCCGGCTGAAAAAGCACCTAAGCGTCATAGGTTTGGCAGAAAATAGCGAATGCAGGTTCTGCCAGGAGGAGGAGGAGACGGCATCTCACGTGCTATGCCACTGTGAAGGCTTATCGAAAGTGCGCTCCCAACTACTTGGCGTACCTAAACCAGAAGCTTATAGCTACACGACGGAGCCACTATCAAGGTTGTGGGGTCTAATCAGAAAGACAAAACTGGATGAAGCTCTATAATATGGAGAGAGTCACAATAGATCCGTCGGGTCGCGGTGACAAGTAGGCTCAAAGGCCATCTCTCCCAATCTGTAATCTGTAATCTGTAACTATATAATTAAATTACAAATATGACTGATGGAATTATTCGAAATGGAGTTTATCTATATAATTAAGTTACAAATATAATTGATGAAATGTTTTGAAATGGAGTTTATCTGATGAATAAATTGAATTAGTAATGAAAATTAAAATTAATGTGAAAGATGAAACAAATTAAAAAGTTACAATTGGTCTTTACAATATGTTTATCTTCTGACTGGCTAATAATTAGCTTCGTCCAATTATTCTGTAACCATGCGATCGTATTGGGATCTCCACTGGAACCGTTTCTGCCTGTTCCCAAGCTAGTATATGTTGGATTTATCGATTACTTATTTGGTTCACGAAGTATTGGTTCCCCTAGAGTGGTTCAGTACAGCAAGTGGACGAACACCTGCTGTTTGACAAGCAAGGTGTTTTCTTCAACCAGTCGTGCAGGTTTATAACATGAAAGGAGAAATAAACTAGTCTTAGACCAATGTATAATGCTAACTAAACAATATTCAAGGAAATATCATGTGAACATCAATGACAATGTTAAACATATGATGAAGCAGTCTACAAATTAAAAATGCACTGATAAAAGCAGATATAATCAGAAACATAATGTTAAGTTGAACAGACAATAAACAAAAATTATAAATAATTACTGTTACTCAAGACATCCTTTTCTGTACTTTAAAATATACAATTCAAAAGAAAATAATGATTGAAATATAAAATTCAAAAGAAAATAATGGAATGACGTTCGAATTCAGTGACTCTCGGTAAATTTAAATTAAAAGAAACTTTAAATTTGATAATAAATAGAGAAATAGAGGTACAACCACTAACAATGAGTCTTATGACCCAAAATAAATAAGTACTATGACTTTGCTTAGGTCCTTGGCACATAAACGAAAACTGAGCGCAATTGCGCCTCAATTCAATTAAAGATAAAGATAATTTAATAATAATTTAGATAAAAGATAAAACCAGATAAATTTACATATGTGAAATTAACCTCTCATAAATGCAAAGTAATGACGGTACATCAGGATTGAGACTAGACAGGGCGAATTCTAACAATTATATGATTGATGTAATAAATACATTGAAAATTTAATTAAACGAACCTGAAAAGAAAAGATATCAAAACCAGCAATACTATGAGGGAAAATTCGGAGAAATTCTACTGAAAATTCAATTTACTACCTTTGCAAGAATATATAGAATTTACCCCGAGAATTAATCCGGATAAAACTGTTCAATTTGAATGAAAATACATAAAATAATGTGCGTGACCACTGAGCGATAAAATAATTACGGTCTCCCTAACTTTAGACTAAGCCTCTTTCAAATTACCTGAATTTGATTAATGAAAGACGCAAATATTCACCAATAAATCGGTAATATTTCCCAAGAGGTCACGACAATATTTAAAAAATATTGAAGCTAATTAAAAGTGTAATATAAAAATGCTAAATTCTTGCTTTAGTCAAATAAGACTAAGCGAATCATAAACAAATCTTAATTATGTATTTAAAAATGAAAGTATTTGTTGAATATATTGCAAGATGAATTAAATATTTCAAGATTAAAGAGTCAGCACTCACTCGTCAACGTCTCAACACAAGATAAAATCTTCTCATATTCAAAATTCAAGACGTTGGACAAAATTATGTTTGCCGATGTTTTATTGACTAATTTATAGCATGTGATTAACACTATAAACCACGTAGCGTCATGTAATAAAAATACCCAATATTAAATATAGTAATCTATAGTAAAAAAATTCGCGAATTGTAGGTACTAAATAGCGTACTAGCGCTCCTAAAATCGTTATTCGCACGAAATAAACCCATTCGTTGATACATGTGACTGGCGACTTAAATATTAGATATCGAGAATCATTTTCAATTGAATTGAAATTTTAGTGTAGCGGAATAAGCATATATTTCATTACACAAATTTTTTTAACTGTGCCAGCAACATTTACTGGAGGGTATTGCAAAAAAACCTGTTGGCGTCCAAACTTTATTTTAAATGTGACTTATTTTGACTTAATTTCATAACCTGGTATACAAGTTTAAACTTGGAAAGTGGGAAAATGGTAAACAACGGACCAACCTGAGCTAAGCTAGTGTAGGTGATATACAGATGCTGCTAGAAGAAGGAAGATTGGTATTGTTCTGGATAAGTGATACCTGGTAGTAAACCATATAAGGCTTTTCCGGGTATATTCACAACAAAGTTTTAGGTTATAGTGGTGCCTGAACAACTCTTCGTCCGACATGATATTTTAGCTAAAAAAACTAAGCGATTGATTTTCCTCAATCAAATAAGTCAAAAATAACAACTAATCCATAATAGCAAAATCATAAACAGGAGTAGATAGATGGGACTTGACACACTCCAGAGCGTTGTTTCAGTTGCGTTATGGTGTACTGCGGCACCGCTGAATTCAATGGTGGTTACATGTTTGAGAAGCTGTTGGGACCAGCCAACGTGCGCAAGTATACGTTGGTTTATTTTGAGAACGACATTTGGCAGCTGCGATTTGTGAAGTCTATGTAATTGTTTTTAAATATGAACCTGGATTTTTCATTAAAATGTGTAGAAACTTTTTGCCTCTCGACATTAGCGATACTCTGTACCTTCCTTTAAATAGACGAAAATATTTAGAAGAGGCCGAAAGTTCTGGATTTGTTGATTTACCGGTTATATTGGTACATAGGCGAATGGGGATAGGGACCAATAGGTCAACGGAGACAAAGACCATAAAAAAATAGTGACTAAAACCTGCAAAAAATAAACATAAATTCCAACTAAGTGGATAACAATATCTCAAATACCAAACACACACAATAAATGCTATGAAATAGGTGCAAATCTTTTATACAAAGCATGTAAAAGTTCCTGCGATATATGTGAAAATACCTTTGAATGTTTTTTACACATTTCCTACTAACTCCGGAACTAAAAGCAATTTGACAAGACTATCGACGCGACGTATCACGAATCGTTTCTAAAAATACAACTTTTCTCTAATTTGACCTACATTATTACACCTTCTCTATTTACCGAATTGCCAGTACTGAAACCAACAAAATGTAGGGCGCACTGTGTATTAGGTATAAGGTACTTACTTTTCTAGCCTTAAGTAAAGCATATCTTGGTACTTTCGAGGACATGTAAATCCTTAAAAAATTTAAGCGAGTTTATCACTTTTGACCTCAAATTGGAAGAAACATGGTATTTTGGCCCAAAAATGGTCTTTACTAGAAATTCAAACTTCAAAACTACCAGATAAAATTAATAAATTACCAAGAGGCATCTAAATATGACTATCGCTTTGATCACAAATTGCACAGTCATAAAATAAAGACAGAGCAATAGAGAGTATTGTCAGTATTTTCCGAGATTTTTTGATATTATTGCAATGTTAGGTTTTGGTAGGGCAGGTGCAGTTTAGCGTTGATTTGCTGGGGTTAGCTCAAGTTAATTAAAAAATAGGCTTTGGTTAACTCCAAATTGTGTTCGAACAACTTGGCGGCAAATATTATATAATTTTCCTTTTGGGAAATGACCCAAACTAGCAAAAGTGAACCAGAGCTGAAAAGCTAACCCAAGCAAACCCAACGCAAACAATAATGGTTTGGTCAAAGTCAAAAGCTTCAGTTATCTAGAAATGTACCTTGTATTACAGGGAACCAACACGACAGCAGCTTTGATGTTCGGACAGTGTAGGTTCTCAAAATTCATCTCATCGGAATTCCATAGTTTAGCTCATCGGCATTCTGTAGAGTGAAATCTAATATGACGATAAGTGTCTGTTCTATACCTTACAGGCAGCAGAACGGCTGATCCACAGATGTCCAAGTTTCTATGATCGATGCCTATAATATTTGTAGATATAAAAGGTAGCAGTTCCATATAATTTAACCTACCTACTGTCGTTAATACTAAAAAATAAATTGCTTCTCGTCGGATAGGTATAAATTATTCCATCATTATTACAACTGACATTCTAGGAACCAGCCATAAAATTCAAAGCTTTTGTGTTGGGAACGAACGGCTAATTATCGACGAAGGCAGCAATCAAATCCCTTTCAAACTTCACTGGTTTAAAAATAAGCTTTTATATTTATGCTAAGTATATAACATTTTCGTATATATTTAATAATTTCCATCCCAAAGCTCAGTAGAATAATGGTGGCATGAAATATTTAGAGGGCTTCGCCTGAGTCTTTGACATTCGACTGATATTAGGGGAGAGAGTAAAATACGATATCGTTAAAAATGATATGATTTGCAATCGTCGAGCTTTCCCTCCTATATTTTGAGATTTAATGCAATATCTGCAAACAATATTACAGAATGATTCATGATAGACCGAATTTTAAATGTAACTGGAGAACGAACCGACATAAATTTAGTTGCTAACGTAAACGAAAAGGCTCTCGCCCTATACTCAGACGATGCGCTGTTGACGTTTGTGCCCGAAAGCAGCAGTATCTTCGTAATTTTAAGTGGTGGTATGAAGTACCCTCTCGGTTTTTCCATTTTCGGAACCTAATTTTATTTCTGATTAATTATTTTTTATATATCAGTATAAGCTCTTTTCAAAATATTTATTACTTTCGATTTAAAGTAAATATAGATATAGATAAGTGATTAAAACTTTTAAGTTATAACATTCCTTGTATTCTTACTCAGCTGGCAAACTATTGAAATTTTCTGTCAATATGTATCTACTCCACTGTTTGACTACCAAACAAGTCAAAACATTTATCTAAAAGGATTTGTTGCAATTTTCATTTATTATTTTTTAATTATTGCATTTTATTGTTAGCAAATTATGGTAAAATAAGGTGTGGTGGCATCTAATCATTTTATTATAAAAATTAGGTAGAGAGAGAAAATACACAAAGAATATAATTTATATGCAACAAATCCAACCTGCCTTAAGTGCTGGTGCCAAATATGTAACCTTATTTGTTCGATACAGCCCATATGCCAGATTTACTTAGCGGATTCAATTGTTTTTAAAAGGCGTGGGTCTATGTCTTGTCAGTTAGGGGCGGGCACCACTAATTTTTTTTAGTAGAAATTTATTAATGATTATGATCCTTGAAAAGGGGGTAATAAAATTTAGGCAAATACCCTGTATACAAACGTTGAAATACTGTGGATACATGAATTAGTTATTATTTTGCTGGAATTCACCAAAATAAACATCAAGATTCCAAATAACTTATTTATTTAGTATAAACACTTACACAAACCCTTTAATTAATACTATCTTTAATTTGCAGTTATGATAAGGTCCATAAACTAATGAGTAGATTTCCTCGTAATGTATTTCACCTATATTATCAGAATATTAAATCAAGGTAAAATAAGATGCTACTTTTTAATCTATGACTTATAACATTATTATTGCCCAGCTCTTATTTTGAAATAATCTTAACAAAACGTTTACTTCTTAGAGGTCTGATTACACATAGTCAGTCAATCATGAAACACTATGAATATGAAATATCTTCCTAAACTAGCTTTATACGAAATCAAAGTGATAACCGGTTGAGAACTACGGAGAGTCTCGAGCGATTGCGTTGGATATTTCAAAGGCATTCGACAGAGCTTGGCATGACGGGCTGCTCAACAAACTGCCGTCCTTCGGACTGCCAGCCTCTCTCTGCAGCTGGCTTGCCAGTTTCCTTAAGAACCGATCTCTTCGCGGGCGTGCCTCAGGTCGCAATACTTTCACCAACTCTGTTCCTCATCTATATTAATGACCTGCTTACTGAAACGAATAATCCTGTTCACAGTTTTGCATATGAGATTACCCTTGTCTCTCACTTTAGATCAGAAAAACCCTTACCAGCGACTGAGACTCATCACCGCAGACAGGAGCAGATTACAGCAATTAATCAAGACCTGGAGAAAGTTCGAACTTGGAGCAACCGAAATTTGGTCCAGTAATTCAAGCTGCAAGAACTCAAGCAGCCCTTTTATCAAGAGAGCCAATACAGCGGGCCCTGACAACATTATGGCAGGATCGACCATTCCTTCATCTTCGTCAATCAGACTGCTGGGTGTCTCGGTCAACAGCAATATGTCCTGGCATGACCATGTTGCTAACATCGCAAAATCAGCCTCCCAGAAGCTTGGTGCGCTATTTCGCAACAAAAACTCTATACACAGCAGCGGATGCTCTTGCTCTACAAAGCGCAAATAAGAGCATGCTTAGAATATTGCTCACATATCTGAGATGCCGCACCAAAGTACACCCTAAAGCTGCTGGATTCCATTCAGAAGAGAGCTGTGCGTCTTATCGGCGACCCGGAGTTGAACCTGAATCTGGATAGTCTGGAACACCGCAGGTATGTGGCCGAGATGTCTCTGTTTTACAGATGCTTTCACGGCAGATGTTCCAAGAATTTGTCCCGCCTCATCCCGCCGCTGGCAACTTATGTCAGACAGTCACGACAGACGGCAAGAGCGCACCAGTTCGCCCTATAACTGGAAATCCCTAGAACATCGCTTTACAAGAACCCCTTTGTCTGTCGCACTCCATCACTGTGGAACTCACTCCCAGGACATCTTTTTCCCACTAATTATAACCTACAACTATTCAAGGACAGGACCGTGCCAATCAACATCTTCGCACACACAACGCTCGTCGAGCGCCATAGGATCTTCCTTTAGTGTGTGTGCCACTGCTATAAAAAGGGCAAATATGTATAGGTATAACCCGTAAACATATGCAGATATAATTGGAGTATAAAACTAACCCAAACTTAGCATAAATTAATCCGATGGCAGTGGCAATATCAGTAGACCAATACTAAATAAATAAGATATCCTATATAGCCGTTAAATATCTATGGTTAAACGAATTGAGCTCAAGTCGAGAAAAATAAAAACAAAAACAAAAATTAACAGCGCTTCTAGCACAGTGCTAGTCTCAAACCAACAGAATATGCTAGTAGAATCCTGATTTATTACCTAAATTTTTAATGGAGTTACATAGAAATGTTATATTTATATTAGTTGGATGGAGAAAAGTATGTAGTTAAACTTAGTAATGCTTTGAGTGATTCTAGGAAGAAAAAATCCTATCAACATATGTCCAGATGAGTACAATTTTCGAGAAACAGGGTGTTAAACTTAATTTTTTTTTATAAATGTCCTAACCTAAAATTGTTGAAATTGACAGCGTTATTTGTAGTATTAAGGGGGTAGCTTAAACTAGATTTAGATTATTAAGTCCAATGTGTGCTAGAGGGAGCACCTTAACACATTGGCGGACAAATAATAAATATGGCAGTGTTCAAAAACCATTTTGAACACGCTTTCAATTCTAACGATTAAACTTTGTAAATTTTTAACATTCCACGCCACTGTCCTCGCATTTCAAAGAAATTAAAATCCATGGCGCTACTACTAGCGCCATCTCATTTTACAACGTTTATACACGGCACCAGGCAGTCTAGAAAGCTAAAAATAAAGCGGACTCGAAAGGCATCTGACCAATCACAGTGCTTTCTACAGAAAAGGCGCTGTACCCCGGGCGGCGGTATTACTACCGCCCGCTGTTGCAACCATGTTTACTCATCTGAACCCGGCTGCGTATCCTACGCTGAGCCGACCAACCATAGCGCATCAGCGCAAGCCACCATGCCGGGCAAGTTTTCACGTTTTGAGACCTCATAATCTCTCTAGTTCATTACTCATGTGACACAGTGGTATCCAGCCATAATCATCGTCGTCTCAAACCTATAAAAAGGTATTTATCGGCACCCTGTCTGCCACTCTTTTTCGAGTACCATAGCAATCGCCGATGGGGTTTCTCACAATAGGTTATTGTGTCTAACTACAAGTAATCGAGTCTTATCTTGAATCTCAAGTGTGTAAACACACACGTTTACATTCACATTCTCTCAAATACGGTATCATCGCTGTACTAGCGTTCCCATTGGTCTTGTCCATGGATTCTCAATATTAATCGACTCTTGTCTCGAACCACAAGTAATCGAGTCTTGTCTCGAAACCCAAGTAAGTAAACTCACATGTTTGCAATCTTTCTCTCTCAAGTAAGACGCTGTACCATCGCTGTATTGGCGCCCCATGGCAATCGCCCATGGGAGTTCTCACAATCGAGTCTTGT